>JASCYN010000149.1:22887289-23099068 GCA_030408155.1 Lophura swinhoii | reverse complement strand
GGAAGAAACTGTCCTCTTTTGGGGACAAAACAGGTATTTGTGGGTGAAAAGGTCCTATTTGAAGGGGGGAAAACTGGTATTTCTTGGAGAAGATGTGATATATTTGGGAGAAATGTGGCATTTCTGGCAGAAACTGCCTCTTTTGGGGATAAAAGAGGTATTTGTGGGTGAAAAGGTCCTATTTGAAGGAGGAAACGTGGTATTTCTTGGAGAAGATGTGATATGTTTTGGGAGAAATGTTGGCATTTCTGGCAGAAAGTGTCCTATTTTGGGGATAAAAGTGGTATTTGTGAGTGATAAGGTCCTATTTGAAGGGGGGAAACCTGGTATTTCTTGGAGAAGATATGATCTATTTGGGAGAAATGTGGCATTTCTGGAAGAAACTGTCCTCTTTTGGGGATAAAAGAGGTATTTGTGGGTGAAAAGGTCCTATTTGAAGGGGGAAACGTGGTATTTCTTGGAGAAGATGTGATATATTTGGGGAGAAATCTGGCATTTCTGGAAGAATATGTCCAATTTGAGGGATAAAAGAGGTATTTGTTTGTGAAAAGGTCCTATTTGAAGGGGGAAACCTGGTATTTCTTGGAGAAGATGTGATATATTTGGGAGAAATGTGGCCCTTTCTGGAAGAAACTGTCCTCTTTTGGGGATTAAAACAGGTATTTGTGGGTGAAAAGGTCCTATTTGAAGGGGGGAAACGTGGTATTTCTTGGAGAAGATGTGGTATATTTGGGGAGAGAAATGTGGCATTTCTGGAAGAAACTGTCCTCTTTTGGGGATAAAAGAGGTATTTGTGGGTGATAAGGTCCTATTTGAAGGGGGAAACGTGGTATTTCTTGGAGAAGATGTGATATATTTGGGAGAAATGTGGCATTTCTGGAAGTAACTGTTCTATTTTGGGGATAAAAGAGGTATTTGTAGGTGAAAAGGACCTATTTGAAGGGGGAAAGCTGGTATTTCTTGGAGAAGATGTGATATATTTGGGTGATATGTGGCCTTTCTGGAAGAAAATGTCCTATTTGGGGGGAGAAGGCTGGTATTTGTGGGTGAAAAGGTCCTATTTCAGGAGGAATCCTGGTATTTCTTGGAGGAGATGTGATCTATTTGGGAGAAATGTGGCATTTCTGGCAGAAAGTGTCCTCTTTTGGGGATAAAGAGGTATTTGTGGGTGAAAAAGGTCCTATTTGAAGGGGGAAAGCTGGTATTTCTTGGAGAAGATGTGATATATTTGGGGAGAAATGTGGCATTTCTGGAAAAAACTGTCCTCTTTTGGGGATAAAACAGGTATTTGTGGGTGAAAATTTCCTATTTGAAGGGGGAAACGTGGTATTTCTTGGAGAAGATATGATATATTTCGGAGAAATGTGGCATTTCTGGAAGAAACTGTCCTCTTTTGGGGGGAGAAGGCTGGTAGATGTGGGAGAAAAGGTCCTATTTCAGGAGGAATCCTGGTATTTCTTGGAGGAGATGTGACATGTGTGCGAGAAATGTGGCATTTCTGGAAGAAACTGTCCTATTTGAGGGATAAAAGAGGCTATTCGTGGGTGAAAAGGTCCTATTTGAAGGGGGAAAGCTGGTATTTCTTGGAGAAGATGTGATATATTTGGGAGAAATCGGGCATTTCTGGAAGAAACTGTCCTCTTTTGGGGATAGAACAGGTATTTGTGTGTGAAAAGGTCCTATTTGAAGGGGGAAACCTGGTATTTCTTGGAGAAGATGTGATCTATTTGGGAGAAATGTGGCATTTCTGGAAGAAACTGTCCTCTTTTGGGGTTAAAACAGGTATTTGTGGGTGAAAAGGTCCTATTTGAAGGGGGGAAACGTGGTATTTCTTGGAGAAGATGTGATATATTTGGGAGAAATGTGGCCTTTCTGGAAGAAACTGTCCTCTTTTGGGGATAAAACAGGTATTTGTGGGAGAAAAGTTCCTATCTGAAGGGGGAAACGGGGTATTTCTTGGAGAAGATGTGATCTATTTGGAGAAAATGTGGCATTTCTGGAAGAAAATATCCAATTTGTGGGGAGAAGGCTGGTAGTTTTGGGTGAGAAGGTCCTATTTCAGGAGGAATCCTGGTATTTCTTGGAGAAGATGTGATATATTTGGGAGAAATGTGGCCTTTCTGGAAGAAAATGTCCTATTTGGGGGGGAGAAGGCTGGTAGTTTTGGGTGAGAAGGTCCTATTTCAGGAGGAATCCTGGCATTTCTTGGAGAAGATGTGATATATTTGGGAGAAATGTGGCCTTTCCGGAAGAAACTGTCGTATTTTGGGGATAAAAGAGGTATTAGTGGTTGAAAAGGTCCTATTTGAAGGGGGAAAGATGGTATTTCTTGGAGAAGATGTGATATATATTTGGGAGAAATGTGGCATTTCTGGAAGAAAATGTCCTCTTTTGGGGATAAAAGAGGTATTTTCATGGAGAAAAGGTCCTAATTCAAGGGGGAAACCTGGTATTTCTTGGAGAAGATGTGATATATTTGGGAGAAATGTGGCATGTCTGGAAGAAACTGTCCTCTTTTGGGGATAAAAGAGGTATGTGTGGGTGAAAAGGTCCTATTTCCAGGGAAAAACCTGGTATTTCTTGGAGAAGATGTGATCTATTTGGGAGAAATGTGGCCTTTCTGGAAGAAACTGTCCTCTTTTGGGGATCAAAACAGGTATTTGTGTGTGAAAAGGTCCTATTTGAAGGGGGAAAGCTGGTATTTCTTGGAGAAGATATGATATATTTGGGAGAAATGTGGCATTTCTGGAAGAAACTGTCCTATTTTGGGGATAAAACAGGTATATGTGGGTGAAAAGGTCCTATTTGAAGGGGGAAACGTGGTATTTCTTGGAGAAGATGTGATATATTTGGGAGAAATCTGGCATTTCTGGAAGAATATGTCCAATTTGAGGGATAAAACAGGTATTTGTGGTTGAAAAGGTCCTATTTGAAGGGGGGAAACGTGGTATTTCTTGGAGAAGATGTGATCTATTTTGGGAGAAATGTGGCCTTTCTGGAAGAAACTGTCCTCTTTTGGGGATAAAAGAGGTATTTGTGGGTGAAAAGTTCCTATTTGAAGGGGGGAAACCTGGTATTTCTTGGAGAAGATGTGGTATATTTGGGAGAAATGTGGCATGTCTGGAAGAAACTGCCCTATTTTGGGGATAAAAACAGGTATTTTTGGGTGAAAACGTTGTATTTGAAGGGGGAAACCTGTTATTTCTTGGAGAAGATGTGATATATTTGGGAGAAATGTGGCATGTCTGGAAGAAACTGTTCTATTTGAGAGATAAAAGAGGTATTTGTTGGGTGAAAAGGTCCTATATTTGAAGGGGGAACCCTGGTATTTCCTGGAGAAGATGTGATATATTTGGGAGAAATGTGGCATTTCTGGAAGAAACTGTCCTCTTTTGGGGATAAAAGAGGTATTTGTGGGTGAAAAGGTCCTATTTGAAGGGGCAACCCTGGTATTTTCTTGAAGAAGATGTGATATATTTGGGAGAAATGTGGCATGTCTGGAAGAAGCTGTCCTATTTTGGGGATAAAACAGGTATTTGTGGGGTGAAAAGGTCCTATTTGAAGGGGGGAAAGCTGGTATTTCTTGGAGAAGATGTGATATATTTGGGTGATATGTGGCCTATCTGGAAGAAACTGTCCTCTTTTGGGGATAAAACAGGTATTTGTGGGAGAAAAGGACCTATCTGAAGGGGGAAACCTGGTATTTCCTGGAGAAGATGTGATCTATTTGGGAGAAATGTGCCTTTCTGGAAGAAAATGTCCAATTTGGGGGGAGAAGGCTGGTAGTTTTGTGGTGAGAAGGTCCTATTTCAGGAGGAATCCTGGTATTTCTTGGAGAAGATGTGATATATTTTGGGAGAAATGTGGCCTTTCTGGAAGAAAATGTCCAATTTGGGGGGAGAAGGCTGGTAGTTTTGGGTGAGAAGGTCCTCTTTCAGGAGGAATCCTGGCATTTCTTGGAGAAGATGTGATATATTTGGGCGAAATGTGGCCCTTTTCGGAAGAAACTGTCCTCTTTTGGGGATAAAAGAGGTATTAAGTGGTAGAAAAGGTTCCTATTTTGAAGGGGGAAACCTGGTATTTCTTGGAGAAGATGTGATATATTTAGGAGAAATGTGGCATTTCTGGAAGAAACTGTCCTCTTTTGGGGATAAAAGAGGTATTTCATGGAGAAAAGGTCCTAATTCAAGGGGGGAAACCTGGTATTTCTTGGAGAAGATGTGATATATTTGGGAGAAATGTGGCATTTCTGGAAGAAACTGTCGTATTTTGGGGATAAAACAGGTATTTGTGGTTGAAAAGGTCCTATTTGAAGGGGGAAACCTGTTATTTCTTGGAGAAGATGATTGATATATATGGGAGAAATGTGGCAGTTCTGGAAGAATATGTCCTCTTTTGGGGATAAAAGAGGTATTTGTGGGTGAAAAGGTCCTATTTGAAGGGGGAAACGTGGTATTTCTTGGAGAAGATGTGATATATTTGGGAGAAATGAGGCATTTCTGGAAGAAAATGTCCAATTTGCGGGGAGAAGGCTGGTAGTTGTGGGTGAGAACGTGCTATTTCAGGAGGAATCCTGGTATTTCTTGGAGAAGATGTGATATATTTGGGAGAAATGTGGCATGTCTGGAAGAAACTGTCCTATTTTGGGGATAAAAGAGGTATTTGTGGGTGAAAAGGTCCTATTTGAAGTTGGAAACCTGGTATTTCTTGGAGAAGATGTGATCTATTTGGGAGAAATGTGGCATTTCTGGAAGAAACTGTCCTCTTTGGGGGATAAAAGAGGTATTTGTGGGTGAAAAGGTCCTATTTGAAGGGGGAACCCTGGTATTTCTTGGAGAAGATGTGATATATTTGGGAGAAATGTGACATGTCTGGAAGAAACTGTCCTCTTTTGGGGATAAAAGAGGTATTTGTGGGTGATAAGGTCCTATTTGAAGGGGGAAACGTGGTATTTCTTGGAGAAGATGTGATATATTTGGGTGAAATGAGGCATTTCTGGAAGAAAATGTCCAATTTGTGGGGAGAAGGCTGCTAGTTGTGGGTGATAAGGTCCTATTTCAGGAGGAATCCTGGTATTTCTTGGAGAAGATGTGATCTATTTGGGAGAAATGTGGCCTTTCTGGAAGAAACTGTCCTCTTTTGGGGATAAAAGAGGTATTTGTCGGTGAAAAGGTCCTATTTGAAGGGGGAAACGTGGTATTTCTTGGAAAAGATGTGATCTATTTGGGAGAAATGTGGCATTTCTGGAAGAAAATGTCCTCTTTTGGGGATAAAAGAGGTATTTGTGGGTGAAAAGGTCCTATTTGAAGGGGGAACCCTGGTATTTCTTGGAGGAGATGTGATCTATTTGGGAGAAATGTGGCATGTCTGGAAGAAACTGTCCTCTTTTGGGGATAAAAGAGGTATGTGTGGGTGAAAAGGTCCTATTTGAAGGGGAAAACCTGGTATTTCTTGGAGAAGATGTGATATATTTGGGAGAAATGTGGCATGTCTGGAAGAAAATGTCCTATTTGGGGGGAGAAGGCTGGTAGTTGTGGGAGAAAAGGTCCTATTTCAGGAGGAATCCTGGTATTTCTTGGAGAAGATGTGATATGTTTGGGAGAAATGTGGCCTTTCTGGAAGAAACTGTCCTATTTTGGGGATAAAAGAGGTATTTGTGGTTGAAAAGGTCATATTTGAAGGGGGAAAGCTGGTATTTCTTGGAGAAGATGTGATATATTTGGGAGAAATGTGGCATGTCTGGAAGAAACTGTCCTCTTTTGGGGATCAAAGAGGTATTTGTGGGTGATAAGGTCCTATTTGAAGGGGGAAACCTGGTATTTCTTGGAGAAGATGTGATCTATTTGGGAGAAATGTGGCCTTTCTGGAAGAAACTGTCCTCTTTTGGGGATAAAAGAGGTATTTGTGGGTGAAAAGGTCCTATTTGAAGGGGGAAACGTGGTATTTCTTGGAGAAGATGTGATCTATTTGGGAGAAATGTGGCATTTCTGGAAGAAAGTGTCCTGTTTTGGGGATAAAACAGGTATTTGTGGGAGAAAAGGTCCTATTTGAAGGGGGAAAGCTGGTATTTCTTGAAGGAGATGTGATATATTTGGGAGAAATGTGGCATTTCTGGAAGAAACTGTCCTCTTTTGGGGATAAAAGAGGTATTTGTGGGTGAAAAGGTCCTATTTGAAGGGGGAAACCTGGTATTTCGTGGAGAAGATGTGATATATTTGGGAGAAATCTGGCATTTTTGGAAGAAACTGTCATATTTGGGGGGAGAAGCCTGCTATTAGTGGGTGAAAAGGTCCTATTTGAAGGGGGAAACCTGGTATTTCTTGGAGAAGATGTGATATATTTGGGAGAAATGTGGCATTTCTGGAAGAAACTGTCCTCTTATGGGGATATAACAGGTATTTGTGGGTGAAAAGGTCCTATTTGAAGGGGGAAACCTGGTATTTATTGGATAAGATGTGATATGTTTGGGAGAAATGTGGCATTTCTGGAAGAAACTGTCCTATTTGGGGGGAGAAGGCTGGTATTCGTGGGAGAAAAGGTCCTCTTTCAGGAGGAATCCTGGTATTTCTTGGAGAAGATGTGATCTATTTGGGAGAAATGTGGCATGTCTGGAAGAAACTGTCCTATTTGAGGGATAAAGAGGTATTTGTGTGTGAAAAGGTCCTATTTGAAGGGGGAAACCTGGTATTTCTTGGAGAAGATGTGATATATTTGGGAGAAATGTGGCATTTCTGGAAGAAACTGTCCTCTTTTGGGGATAAAAGAATTTTTTGTGGGTGAAAAGGTCCTATTTGAAGGGGGAAACCTGGTATTTCTTGGAGGAGATGTGATATGTTAGGGAGAAATGTGGCATTTCTGGCAGGAACTGTCCTCTTTTGGGGATAAAAGTGGTATTTGTGGGTGATAAGGTGCTATTTGAAGGGGGAAACGTGGTATTTCTTGGAGAAGATGTGATATATTTGGGAGAAATGTGGCATTTCTGGAAGAAACTGTCCTATTTGGGGGGAGAAGGCTGGTATTTGAGGGAGAAAAGGTCCTATTTGAAGGGGGAAACGTGGTATTTCTTGGAGAAGATGTGATCTATTTGGGAGAAATGTGGCCTTTCTGGAAGAAACTGTCCTATTTAGGGGATAAAAGAGGTATTTGTGGGAGAAAAGGTCCTATTTGAAGGGGGAAACGTGTTATTTCTTGGAGAAGATGTGATATATTTGGGAGAAATGTGGCATTTCTGGAAGAAACTGTCCTCTTTTGGGGATAAAAGTGGTATTTGTGGGTGAAAAGTTCCCATTTGAAGGGGGAAACCTGGTATTTCTTGCAGAAGATGTGATATATTTGGGAGAAATGTGGCCTTTCTGGAAGAAACTGTCCTGTTTTGGGGATAAAAGAGGTATTTGTGGGAGAAAAGGTCCTATTTGAAGGGGGAAACGTGGTATTTCTTGGAGAAGATGTGATATATTTGGGAGAAATGTGGCATTTCTGGAAGAAACTGTCCTCTTTTGGGGATAAAATACGTACTTGTGGGTGAAAAGGTCCTATTTGAAGGGGGAAACCTGGTATTTCTTGGAGAAGATGTGGTATATTTGGGAGAAATGTGGCATTTCTGGAAGAAACTGTCCTCTTTTGGGGATAAAACAGGTATTTGTGGGTGAAAAGGTCGTATTTGAAGGGGGAAACCTGGTATTTCTTGGAGAAGATGTGATATATTTTGGAGAAATCAGGCATTTCTGGAAGAAACTGTCCTCTTTTGGGGATAAAAGAGGTATTTGTGGGTGAAAAGGTCCTATTTGAAGTAGGAAAGCTGGTATTTCTTGGAGAAGATGTGATATATTTGGGAGAAATGTGGCATGTCTTGAAGAAACTGTCCTCTTTTGGGGATAAAAGAGGTATTTGTGGGTGATAAGGTCCTATTTGAAGGGGGAACCCTGGTATTTCTTGGAGAAGATGTGATATATTTGGGAGAAATGTGGCATTTCTGGAAGAAACTGTCCTCTTTTGGGGATAAAAGAGGTATTAGAGGTTGAAAAGGTCCTATTTGAAGGGGGAAACCTGGTATTTCTTGGAGAAGATGTGATATATTTGGGAGAAATGTGGCATGTCTGGAAGAAACTATCCTATTTGGGGGATAAAACAGGTATTTGTGGGAGAAAAGGTCCTATTTGAAGGGAGAAAGCTGGTATATCTTGGAGAAGATGTGATATATTTGGGAGAAATGTGGCCTTTCTGGAAGAAAATGTCCAATTTGGGGGGAGAAGGCTGGTAGTTGTGGGTGAGAAGGTCCTATTTCCGGGGGAATACCTGGTATTTCTTGGAGAAGATGTGATATATTTGGGAGAAATGTGGCCTTTCTGGAAGAAACTGTCCTCTTTTGGGGATAAAAGAGGTATTAGTGGTAGAAAAGGTCCTATTTGAAGGGGGAACCCTGGTATTTCTTGGAGAAGATGTGATATATTTGGGAGAAATGTGGCATTTCTGGAAGAAACTGTGCTCTTTTGGGGATAAAAGAGATATTTCATAGAGAAAAGGTCCTATTTGAAGGGGGAAACGTGGTATTTCTTGGAGGAGTTGTGATATATTTGGGAGAAATGTGGCATTTCTGGAAGAAACTGTCCTCTTTTGGGGATAAAAGAGGTATTTGTGGGCGAAAAGGTCCTATTTGAAGGGGGAAACCTGGTATTTCGTGGAGAAGATGTGTTATGTTTGGGAGAAATGTGGCATTTCTGGAAGAAACTGTCCTCTTTTGGGGATAAAAGAGGTATTTGTGGGTGAAAAGGTCCTATTTGAAGTTGGAAACCTGGTATTTCTTGGAGAAGATGTGATCTATTTGGGAGAAATGTGGCATTTCGGGAAGAAAGTGTCCTGTTTTATCCCCAAAAGAGGACAGTTTCTTCCAGAAATGCCTGATTTCTCCCAAATATACCACATCTTCTCCAAGAAATACCACGTTTCCCCCTTCAAATAGGACCTTTTCACCCACAAATACCTGTTTTATCCCGAAAACAGGGCTGTTTTTTCCAGACATGCCACATTTCTCCCAAATAGATCACATCTTCTCCTAGAAATACCAGGTTTCCTCCTTCAAATAGGACCTTTTCTCCCACAAATACCTCTTTGATCCCCAAAAGAGGAAAGTTTCTTCCAGAAATGCCACATTTCTCCCAAATATATCACATCTTCTCCAAGAAATACCAGGATTCCTCCTGAAATAGGACCTTCTCACCCACAAATACCTCTTTTATCCCTCAAATAGGAAAGTTTCTTCCAGAAATGCCACATTTCTCCCAAACACATCACATCTTCTCCAAGAAATACCTGGTTTCCAACTTCAAATAGGACCTTTTCACCCACAAATACCTCTTTTATCCCCAAAAGAGGACAGTTTCTTCCAGACATGCCACATTTCTCCCAAATATATCACATCTTCTCCAAGAAATACCAGGTTTCCCCCTTCAAATAAAACTTTTTCACCCACAAGTACCTGTTTTATCCCCAAAACAGGACAGTTTCTTCCAGAAATGCCACTTTTCTCCCAAATATATCACATCTTCTTCAAGAAATACCACGTTTCCCCCTTCAAATAGGACCTTTTCACCCACAAATACCTCTTTTATCCCCAAAAGAGGACAGTTTCTTCCAGAAATGCCACATTTCTCCAAAATAGATCACATCTTCTCCAAGAAATACCAGGATTCCTCCTGAAATAGGAACTTTTCTCCCACAAATACCAGCCTTCTCCCCCCAAAATAGGACAGTTTCTTCCAGAAATGCCACATTTCTCCCAAATATATCACATCTTCTCCAAGACATACCAGGTTTCCCCCTTCAAATAGGACCTTCTCACCAACAAATACCTCTTTTATCCCCAAAATAGGACAGTTTCTTCCAGACATGCCACATTTCTCCCAAATATATCACATCTTCTCCAAGAAATACCAGGTTTCCCCCTTCAAATAGGACCTTATCACCCACAAATACCTCTTTTATCCCCAAAAGAGGACAGTTTCTTCCAGAAATGCCACATTTCTCCCAAATATATCACATCTTCTCCAAGAAATACCATGTTTCCCCCTTCAAATAGGACCTTTTCACCCACAAATACCTCTTTTATCCCCAAAAGAGGACAGTTTCTTCCAGGAATGCCACATTTCTCCCAAATATACCACATCTTCTCCAAGAAATACCAGGTTTCCCCCTTCAAATAGGACCTTTTCACCCACAAATACCTCTTCTATCCCCAAAAGAGGACAGTTTCTTCCAGACATGCCACATTTCTCCCAAATATATCACATCTTCTCCAAGAAATACCACGTTTCCCCCTTCAAATATGACCTTTTCAACCACAAATACCTGTTTTATCCCTCAAATTGGACATATTCTTCCAGAAATGCCAGATTTCACCCAAATATATCACATCTTCTCCAAGATATACCACGTTTCCCCCTTCAAATAGGACATTTTCACACACAAATACCTGTTTTATCCCCAAAAGAGGACAGTTTCTTCCAGAAATGCCACAGTTCTCCCAAATATATCATATCTTCTCCAAGAAATAGCAGGGTTCCCCCTTCAAATAGGACCTTTTCACCCACAAATACCTCTTTTATCCCCAAAAGAGGACAGTTTCTTCCAGAAATGCCACATTTCTCCCAAATATATCACATCTTCTCCAAGAAATACCAGCTTTCCCCCTTCAAATAGGACCTTTTCACCCACAAATACCTCTTTAATCCCCAAAAGAGGACAGTTTCTTCCAGAAATGCCACATTTCTCCCAAATATATCACATCTTCTCCAAGAAATATCAGCTTTCCCCCTTCAAATAGGACCTTATCACCCACAAATACCTCTTTTATCCCCAAAAGAGGACAGTTTCTTCCAGAAAGGCCACATTTCTCCCAAATATATCACAACTTCTCCAAGAAATACCAGGATTCCTCCTGTAATAGGACCTTCTCACCCACTAATACCAGGCTTCTCCGCACAAATTGGACAGTTTCTTCCAGAAATGCCTCATTTCTCCCAAATATATCACATCTTCTCCAAGAAATAACAGGTTTCCCCCTTCAAATAGGACCTTTTCACCCACAAATACCTCTTTTATCCCCAAAAGAGGACAGTTTCTTCCAGAAATGCCACATTTCTCCCAAATATATCACA
Organism: Lophura swinhoii; assembly: GCA_030408155.1. Classification (NCBI taxonomy): domain Eukaryota; kingdom Metazoa; phylum Chordata; class Aves; order Galliformes; family Phasianidae; genus Lophura; species Lophura swinhoii. The sequence continues at coordinate 23,087,915 of JASCYN010000149.1, read as the reverse complement.
TCTTCTCCAAGAAATACTAGCTTTCCCCCTTCAAATAGGACCTTTTCAACCACAAATACCTGTTTTATGCCCAAAATACGACAGTTTCTTCCAGAAATGCCACATTTCTCCCAAATAGATCACATCTTCTCCAAGAAATACCAGGTTTCCCCCTTCAAATAGGACCTTTTCTCCATGAAATACCTCTTTTATCCCCAAAAGAGGACATTTTCTTCCAGAAATGCCACATTTCTCCCAAATAGATCACATCTTCTCCAAGAAATACCAGGTTTCCCCCTGGAAATAGGATCTTTTCAACCACTAATACCTCTTTTATCCCCAAAATAGGACAGTTTCTTCCGGAAAGGCCACATTTCTCCCAGATATATCACATCTTCTCCAAGAAATGCCAGGATTCCTCCTGAAATAGGACCTTCTCACCCAAAACTACCAGCCTTCTCCCCCCAAATTGGACATTTTCTTCCAGAAATGCCACATTTCTCCCAAATATATCATATCTTCTCCAAGAAATACCAGGATTCCTCCTGAAATAGGACCTTCTCACCCAAAACTACCAGCCTTCTCCCCCCAAATTGGACATTTTCTTCCAGAAAGGCCACATTTCTCCCAAATAGATCACATCTTCTCCAAGAAATACCAGGTTTCCCCCTTCAAATAGGACCTTTTCACCCACTAATACCTGTTTTATCCCCAAAAGAGGACAGTTTCTTCCAGAAATGCCAGATTTCTCCCAAATATATCACATCTTCTCCAAGAAATACCAGCTTTCCCCCTTCAAATAGGACCTTTTCACCCACAAATACCTCTTTTATCCCCAAAATAGGACAGTTTCTTCCAGAAAGGCCACATTTCTCCCTAATATATCACATCTTCTCCAAGACATACCGGGGTACCCCCTTCAAATAGGACCTTATCACCCACAAATACCTCTTTTATCCCCAAAAGAGGACAGTTTCTTCCAGAAATGCCACATTTCTCCCAAATAGATCACATCTTCTCCAAGAAATACCAGGTTTCCCCCTTCAAATAGGACCTTTTCACCCACAAATACCTCTTTTATCCCCAAAAGAGGACAGTTTCTTCCAGAAATGCCAGATTTCTCCCAAATAGATCACATCTTCTCCAAGAAATAACACGATTCCCCCTTCAAATACAACGTTTTCACCCACAAATACCTGTTTCATCCCCAAAACAGGACAGTTTCTTCCAGAAATGCCTGATTTCTCCCAAATATACCACATCTTCTCCAAGAAATACCTGCTTTCCCCCTTCAAATAGGACCTTATCACCCACAAATACCTCTTTTATCCCCAAAAGAGGACAGTTTCTTCCAGACATGCCACATTTCTCCCAAATATATCACATCTTCTCCAAGAAATACCAGCTTTCCCCCTTCAAATAGGACCTTATCACCCACAAATACCTCTTTTATCCCTCAAATTGAACTTATTCTTCCAGAAATGCCAGATTTCACCCAAATATATCACATCTTCTCCAAGATATACCACGTTTCCCCCTTCAAATAGGACATTTTCACACACAAATACCTGTTTCATCCCCAAAAGAGGACAGTTTCTTCCAGAAATCCCACAGTTCCCCCAAATATATCATATCTTCTCCAAGAAATACCAGGGTTCCCCCTTCAAATAGGACCTTTTCACCCACAAATACCTCTTTTATCCCCAAAAGAGGACAGTTTCTTCCAGAAATGCCACATTTCTCCCAAATATATCACATCTTCTCCAAGAAATACCAGCTTTCCCCCTTCAAATAGGACCTTTTCACCCACAAATACCTCTTTTATCCCCAAAAGAGGACAGTTTCTTCCAGGAATGCCACATTTCTCCCAAATAGATCACATCTTCTCCAAGAAATAACAGGTTTCCCCCTTCAAATACAACGTTTTCACCCACAAATACCTCTTTTATCCCCAAAAGAGGACAGTTTCTTCCAGATATGCCACATTTCTCCCAAATATACCACATCTTCTCCAAGAAATACCAGGTTTCCCCCTTCAAATAGGACCTTTTCACCCACAAATACCTGTTTTATCCCCAAAATACGACAGTTTCTTCCAGACATGCCACATTTCTCCCAAATATATCACATCTTCTCCAAGAAATACCAGGTTTCCCCCTTCAAATAGGACCTTTTCAACCACAAATACCTGTTTTATCCCTCAAATTGAACATATTCTTCCAGAAATGCCAGATTTCTCCCAAATATATCACATCTTCTCCAAGATATACCACGTTTCCCCCTTCAAATAGGACCTTTTCACCCACAAATACCTGTTTTATCCCCAAAAGAGGACAGTTTCTTCCAGAAATGTCTCTGTTCTCCCAAATATATCATATCTTCTCCAAGAAATACCAGGTTTCCCCCTTCAAATAGGAAATTTGCACCCACAAATACCTCTTTTATCCCCAAAACAGGACAGTTTCTTCCAGACATGCCACATTTCTCCCAAATAGATCACATCTTCTCCAAGAAATACCAGGTTTCCTCCTGAAATAGGACCTTTTCAACCACAAATACCTGTTTTATCCCTCAAATTGAACATATTCTTCCAGACATGCCACATTTCTCCCAAATATATCACATCTTCTCCTAGAAATACCAGGTTTCCCCCTTCAAATAGGACCTTTTCACCCACAAATACCTCTTTTATCCCCAAAATAGGACAGTTTCTTCCAGAAATGTCTCAGTTCTCCCAAATATATCGTATCTTCTCCAAGAAATACCAGGTTTCCCCCTTCAAATAGGAAATTTTCACCCACAAATACCTGTTTTATCCCCAAAAGAGGACAGTTTCTTCCAGAAATGCCAGATTTCTCCCAAATATATCACATCTTCTCCAAGAAATACCAGCTTTCCCCCTTCAAATAGGACCTTTTCACCCACAAATACCTCTTTTATCCCCAAAAGAGGACAGTTTCTTCCGGAAAGGCCACATTTCTCCCAAACATATCACATCTCCTCCAAGAAATAGCAGGATTCCCCCTTCAAATAGGACCTTTTCTCCCACAAGTACCAGCCTTCTCCCCCCAAATAGGACATTTTCTTCCAGACATGCCACATTTCTCCCAAATATATCACATCTTCTCCAAGAAATAACAGGTTTCCCCCTTCAAATAGGACCTTTTCACCCACAAATACCTCTTTTATCCCCAAAAGAGGACAGTTTCTTCCAGAAATGCCACATTTCTCCCAAATAGATCACATCTTCTCCAAGAAATACCAGGGTTCCCCCATCAAATAGGACCTTTTCACCCACAAATACCTCTTTTATCCCCAAAAGAGGACAGTTTCTTCCAGAAATGCCACATTTCTCCCAAATATATCACATCTTCTCCAAGAAATACCAGGTTTCCCCCTTCAAATAGGACCTTATCACCCACAAATACCTCTTTTATCCCCAAAAGAGGACAGTTTCTTCCAGGAATGCCACATTTCTCCCAAATATATCACATCTTCTCCAAGAAATACCAGGATTCCTCCTGAAATAGGACCTTCTCACCCACTAATACCAGCCTTCTCCCCTCAAATTGGACAGTTTCTTCCAGAAATGCCTCATTTCTCCCAAATATATCACATCTTCTCCAAGAAATACCAACTTCCCCCTTCAAATAGGACCTTTTCTCCCACAAATACCTCTTTTATCCCCAAAATAGGAGAGTTTCTTCCAGACATGCCACATTTCTCCCAAATATATCACATCTTCTCCAAGAAATACCAGCTTTCCCCCTTCAAATAGGACCTTTTCACCCACAAATACCTCTTTTATCCCCAAAATAGGACAGTTTCTTCCAGAAATGCCACATTTCTCCCAAATAAATCACATCTTCTCCAAGAAATACCAGGTTTCCCCCTTCAAATAGGACCTTTTCTCCATGAAATACCTCCTTTATCCCCAAAAGAGGACAGTTTCTTCCAGAAATGCCACATTTCTCCCAAATACATCACATCTTCTCCAAGAAATACCAGGTTTCCCCCTGGAAATAGGATCTTTTCAACCACTAATACCTCTTTTATCCCCAAAATAGGACAGTTTCTTCCGGAAAGGCCACATTTCTCCCAAATATATCACATCTTCTCCAAGAAATGCCAGGATTCCTCCTGAAATAGGACCTTCTCACCCAAAACTACCAGCCTTCTCCCCCCAAATTGGACATTTTCTTCCAGAAATGCCACATTTCTCCCAAATATATCATATCTTCTCCAAGAAATGCCAGGATTCCTCCTGAAATAGGACCTTCTCACCCAAAACTACCAGCCTTCTCCCCCCAAATTGGACATTTTCTTCCAGAAATGCCACATTTCTCCCAAATATATCATATCTTCTCCAAGAAATACCAGGATTCCTCCTGAAATAGGACCTTCTCACCCAAAACTACCAGCCTTCTCCCCCCAAATTGGACATTTTCTTCCAGAAAGGCCACATTTCTCCCAAATAGATCACATCTTCTCCAAGAAATACCAGGTTTCCCCCTTCAAATAGGACCTTTTCTCCCACAAATACCTCTTTTATCCCCAAAATAGGACAGTTTCTTCCAGACATGCCACATTTCTCCCAAATATATCACATCTTCTCCAAGAAATACCAGGGTTCCTCCTGAAATACGACCTTTTCACCCACAAATACCTGTTTTATCCCCAAAATAGGACAGCTTCTTCCAGACATGCCACATTTCTCCCAAATATATCACATCTTCTCCAAGATATACCTGCTTTCCCCCTTCAGATAGGACCTTATCACCCACAAATACCTCTTTTATCCCCAAAAGAGGACAGTTTCTTCCAGAAATGCCACATTTCTCCCAAATATATCACATCTTCTCCAAGAAATACCAGGTTTCCCCCTTCAAATAGGACCTTTTCACCCACAAATACCTCTTTTATCCCCAAAAGAGGACAGTTTCTTCCAGAAATGCCACATTTCTCCCAAATATATCACATCTTCTCCAAGAAATAACAGGTTTCCCCCTTCAAATACAACGTTTTCACCCACAAATACCTCTTTTATCCCCAAAAGAGGACAGTTTCTTCCAGAAATGCCTGATTTCTCCCAAATATACCACATCTTCTCCAAGAAATACCACGTTTCCCCCTTCAAATAGGACCTTTTCACCCACAAATACCTGTTTTATCCCCAAAATAGGACATTTTCTTCCAGACATGCCACATTTCTCCCAAATAGATCACATCTTCTCCAAGAAATACCAGGTATCCCCCTTCAAATAGGACCTTTTCTCCCACAAATACCTGTTTTATCCCCAAAAGAGGACAGTTTCTTATAGAAAGGCCACATTTCTCCCAAATATATCACATCTTCTCCAAGAAATACCAGGATTTCTCCTGAAATAGGACCTTTTCACCGTCAAATACCTCTTTTATCCCTCAAATTGGACATTTTCTTCCAGAAATGCCACATTTCTCCCAAATAGATCACATCTTCTCCAAGAAATACCAGGTTTCCCCCTTGAATTAGGACCTTTTCTCCATGAAATACCTCTTTTATCCCCAAAAGAGGACAGTTTCTTCCAGAAATGCCACATTTCTCCCAAATACATCACATCTTCTCCAAGAAATACCAGGTTTCCCCAGGGAAATAGGACCTTTTCAAACACTAATACCTCTTTTATCCCCAAAAGAGGACAGTTTCTTCCTGAAATCCCACATTTCTCCCAAATATATCACATCTTCTCCAAGAAATGCCAGGATTCCTCCTGAAATAGGACCTTCTCACCCAAAACTACCAGCCTTCTCCCCCCAAATTGGACATTTTCTTCCAGAAAGGCCACATTTCTCCCAAACATATCACATCTTCTCCAAGAAATACCAGGATTCCTCCTGAAATAGAACCTTCTCACCCAAAACTACCAGCCTTCTCCCCCCAAATTGGACATTTTCTTCCAGACATGCCACATTACTCCCAAATAGATCACATCTTCTCCAAGAAATACCAGCTTTCCCCCTTCAAATAGGACCTTTTCTCCCACAAATACCTGTTTTATCCCCAAAAGAGGACAGTTTCTTCCAGAAATGCCACATTTCTCCCAAATATATCACATCTTCTCCAAGAAATACCGTGTTTCCCCCTTCAAATAGGACCTTTTCACCCACAAATACCTCTTTTATCCCCAAAATAGGACAGTTTCTTCCAGAAATGCCACATTTCTCCCAAATATATCACATCTTCTCCAAGAAATAACAGGTTTCCCCCTTCAAATACAACGTTTTCACCCACAAATACCTGTTTTATCCCCAAAAGAGGACAGTTTCTTCCAGAAATGCCACATTTCTCCCAAATATACCACATCTTCTCCAAGAAATACCAGCTTTCCCCCTTCAAATAGGACCTTTTCACCCACAAATACCTGTTTTATGCCCAAAATACGACAGTTTCTTCCAGACATGCCACATTTCTCCCAAATAAATCACATCTTCTCCAAGAAATACCAGGTTTCCCCCTTCAAATAGGACCTTTTCAACCACAAATACCTGTTTTATCCCTCAAATTGAACATATTCTTCCAGAAATGCCAGATTTCTCCCAAATATATCACATCTTCTCCAAGATATACCACGTTTCCCCCTTCAAATAGGACCTTTTCACCCACAAATACCTGTTTTATCCCCAAAAGAGGACAGTTTCTTCCAGAAATGTCTCAGTTCTCCCAAATATATCATATCTTCTCCAAGAAATACCAGGTTTCCCCCTTCAAATAGGAAATTTTCACCCACAAATACCTCTTTTATCCCCAAAACAGGACAGTTTCTTCCAGAAATGCCACATTTCTCCCAAATATACCAAATCTTCTCCAAGAAATACCAGCTTTCCCCCTTCAAATACGACCTTTTCACCCACAAATACCTCTTTTATCCCCAAAAGAGGACAGTTTCTTCCAGAAATGCCACATTTCTCCCAAACATATCACATCTCCTCCAAGAAATACCCGGATTCCTCCTGAAATAGGACCTTTTCTCCCACAAGTACCAGCCTTCTCCCCCCAAATTGGACATTTTCTTCCAGACATGCCACATTTCTCCCAAATAGATCACATCTTCTCCAAGAAATACCAGCTTTCCCCCTTCAAATAGGACCTTTTCACCCACACATACCTCTTTTATCCCCAAAAGAGGACAGTTTCTTCCAGAAATGCCACATTTCTCCCAAATATATCACATCTTCTCCAAGAAATACCAGGTTTCCCCCTTGAATTAGGACCTTTTCTCCATGAAATACCTCTTTTATCCCCAAAAGAGGACATTTTCTTCCAGACATGCCACATTTCTCCCAAATATATCACATCTTCTCCAAGAAATACCAGGTTTCCCCCTTCAAATAGGACCTTTTCACCCACAAATACCTCTTTTATCCCCAAAATAGGACAGTTTCTTCCGGAAAGGCCACATTTCTTCCAAATATATCACATCTTTTCCAAGAAATGCCAGGATTCCTCCTGAAATAGGACCTTCTCACCCAAAACTACCAGCCTTCTCCCCCCAAATTGGACATTCTCTTCCAGAAATGCCACATTTCTCCCAAATATATCACATCTTCTCCAAGAAATACCAGGATTCCTCCTGAAATAGGACCTTCTCACCCAAAACTACCAGCCTTCTCCCCCCAAATTGGACATTTTCTTCCAGACATGCCACATTTCTCCCAAATAGATCACATCTTCTCCAAGAAATACCAGCTTTCCCCCTTCAAATAGGACCTTTTCACCCACAAATACCTCTTTTATCACCAAAACAGGACACTTTCTTCAGGAAATGCCACATTTCTCCCAAATAGATCACATCTCCTCCAAGAAATACCAGGGTTCCCTCTTCAAATAGGACCTTCTCACCCACAAATACCTCTTTTATCCCCAAAAGAGGACAGTTTCTTCCAGACATGCCACATTTCTCCCAAATATATCACATCTTCTCCAAGAAATACCAGGGTTCCAACTTCAAATAGGACCTTTTCACCCACAAATACCTCTTTTATCCCCAAAATAGGACAGTTTCTTCCAGGAATGCCACATTTCTCCCAAATATATCACATCTTCTCCAAGAAATAACAGCTTTCCCCCTTCAAATACAACGTTTTCACCCACAAATACCTGTTTTATCCCCAAAAGAGGACAGTTTCTTCCAGAAATGCCACATTTCTCCCAAATAGATCACATCTTCTCCAAGAAATACCAGGTTTCCCCCTTCAAATAGGACCTTTTCACCCACAAATACCTCTTTTATCCCCAAAAGAGGACAGTTTCTTCCAGACATGCCACATTTCTCCCAAATATATCACATCTTCTCCAAGAAATACCAGGTATCCCCTTCAAATAGGACCTTTTCGACCACAAATACCTTTTTTATCGCTCAAATTGAACATATTCTTCCAGAAATGCCAGATTTCTCCCAAATATATCACATCTTCTCCAAGATATACCACGTTTCCCCCTTCAAATAGGACCTTTTCACCCACAAATACCTGTTTTATCCCCAAAATAGGACAGTTTCTTCCAGAAATGTCTCAGTTCTCCCAAATATATCATATCTTCTCCAAGAAATACCAGGTTTCCCCCTTCAAATAGGAAATTTTCACCCACAAATACCTCTTTTATCCCCAAAACAGGACAGTTTCTTCCAGAAATGCCACATTTCTCCCAAATATACCACATCTTCTCCAAGAAATACCAGGTTTCCCCCTTCAAATAGGACCTTTTCACCCACAAATACCTGTTTTATCCCCAAAAGAGGACAGTTTCTTCCAGAAATGCCACATTTCTCCCAAACATATCACATCTCCTCCAAGAAATACCAGGATTCCTCCTGAAATAGGACCTTTTCTCCCACAAGTACCAGCCTTCTCCCCCCAAATAGGACATTTTCTTCCAGACATGCCACATTTCTCCCAAATATATCACATCTTCTCCAAGAAATACCAGCTTTCCCCCTTCAAATAGGACCTTTTCACCCACACATACCTCTTTTATCCCCAAAAGAGGACAGTTTCTTCCAGAAATGCCACATTTCTCCCAAATATATCACATCTTCTCCAAGAAATACCAGGTTTCCCCCTTCAAATAGGACCTTATCACCCACAAATACCTCTTTTATCCCCAAAAGAGGACAGTTTCTTCCAGAAATGCCACATTTCTCCCAAATATATCACATCTTCTCCAAGAAATACCAGGATTCCTCCTGAAATAGGACCTTCTCACCCACTAATACCAGGCTTCTCCCCACAAATTGGACAGTTTCTTCCAGAAATGCCTCATTTCTCCCAAATATATCACATCTTCTCCAAGAAATACCACGTTTCCCCCTCGAAATAGGACCTTTTCACCCACAAATACCTGTTTTATCCCCAAAAGAGGACAGTTTCTTCCAGAAATGCCACATTTCTCCCAAATAGATCACATCTTCTCCAAGAAATACCAGCTTTCCCCCTTCAAATAGGACCTTTTCAACCACAAATACCTGTTTTATGCCCAAAAGAGGACAGTTTCTTCCAGAAAGGCCACATTTCTCCCAAATATATCACATCTTCTCCAAGAAATACCAGGTTTCCCCCTTCAAATAGGACCTTTTCTCCATGAAATACCTCTTTTATCCCCAAAAGAGGACAGTTTCTTCCAGAAATGCCACATTTCTCCCAAATAGATCACATCATCTCCAAGAAATACCAGGATTCCTCCTGAAATAGGACCTTTTCTCCCACAAATACCAGCCTTCTCCCCCCAAATAGGACAGTTTCTTCCAGAAATGCCTCATTTCTCCCAAATATATCACATCTTCTCCAAGAAATACCAGCTTTCCCCCTTCAAATAGGACCTTATCACCCACAAATACCTCTTTTATCCCCAAAAGAGGACAGTTTCTTCCAGAAATGCCACATTTCTCCCAAATATATCACATCTTCTCCAAGAAATACCAGGGTTCCCCCTTCAAATAGGACCTTTTCACCCACAAATGCCTCTTGTATCCCCAAAAGAGGACAGTTTCTTCCAGACATGCCACATTTCTCCCAAATATATCACATCTTCTCCAAGAAATACCAGCTTTCCCCCTTCAAATAGGACCTTTTCAACCACAAATACCTGTTTTATGCCCAAAATACGACAGTTTCTTCCAGAAATGCCACATTTCTCCCTAATAGATCACATCTTCTCCAAGAAATACCACGTTTCCCCTTCAAATAGGACCTTTTCTCCATGAAATACCTCTTTTATCCCCAAAAGAGGACATTTTCTTCCAGAAATGCCACATTTCTCCCAAATATATCACATCTTCTCCAAGAAATACCACGTTTCCCCCTTCAAATAGGATCTTTTCAACCACTAATACCTCTTTTATCCCCAAAAGAGGACAGTTTCTTCCGGAAAGGCCACATTTCTCCCAAATACATCACATCTTCTCCAAGAAATGCCAGGATGCCTCCTGAAATAAGACCTTCTCACCCAAAACTACCAGACTTCTCCCCCCAAATTGGACATTTTCTTCCAGAAATGCCACATTTCTCCCAAATATATCATATCTTCTCCAAGAAATACCAGGTTTCCTCCTGAAATAGGACCTTCTCACCCAAAACTACCAGTCTTCTCCACCCAAATTGGACATTTTCTTCAAGAAAGGCCACATTTCTCCCAAATAGATCACATCTTCTCCAAGAAATACCTGGGTTCCCCCTTCAAATAGGACCTTTTCTCCCACAAATACCTCGTTTATCCCCAAAATAGGACAGTTTCTTCCAGAAAGGCCACATTTCTCCCAAATATATCACATCTTCTCCAAGAAATACCAGGTTTCCCCCTTCAAATAGGACCTTTTCACCCACAAATACCTGTTTTATCCCCAAAATAGGACAGCTTCTTCCAGACATGCCACATTTCTCCCAAATATATCACATCTTCTCCAAGAAATACCGGGGTTCCCCCTTCAAATAGGACCTTATCACCCACAAATACCTCTTTTATCCCCAAAAGAGGACAGTTTCTTCCAGAAATGCCACATTTCTCCCAAATATATCACATCTTCTCCAAGAAATACCAGGTTTCCCCCTTCAAATAGGACCTTTTCACCGACAAATACCTCTTTTATCCCCCAAATAGGACAGTTTCTTCCAGAAATGCCAGATTTCTCCCAAATATATCACATCTTCTCCAAGAAATAACAGGTTTCCCCCTTCAAATACAACGTTTTCACCCACAAATACCTGTTTTATCCCCAAAAGAGGACAGTTTCTTCCAGAAATGCCACATTTCTCCCAAATATATCATATCTTCTCCAAGAAATACCAGGTTTCCCCCTTCAAATAGGACCTTTTCACCCACAAATACCTGTTTTATCCCCAAAATAGGGCAGTTTCTTCCAGACATGCCACATTTCTCCCAAATATATCACATCTTCTCCAAGAAATACCGGGTTTCCCCCTTCAAATAGGACCTTTTCACCCACAAATACCTCTTTGATCCCCAAAAGAGGACAGTTTCTTATAGAATGGCCACATTTCTCCCAAATATATCACATCTTCTCCAAGAAATACCAGGATTCCTCCTGAAATAGGACCTTTTCACCCACAAATACCTCTTTTATCCCTCAAATTGGACAGTTTCTTCCAGAAATGCCACATTTCTCCCAAATATATCACATCTTCTCCAAGAAATACCAGCTTTCCCCCTTCAAATAGGACCTTTTCAACCACAAATACCTGTTTTATGCCCAAAATACGACAGTTTCTTCCAGAAATGCCACATTCCTCCCAAATATATCACATCTTCTCCAAGAAATACCAGGTTTCCCCCTTGAATTAGGACCTTTTCTCCATGAAATACCTCTTTTATCCCCAAAAGAGGACATTTTCTTCCAGACATGCCACATTTCTCCCAAACATATCACATCTTCTCCAAGAAATACCAGGTTTCCCCCTTCAAATAGGACCTTTTCACCCACTAATACCTCTTTTATCCCCAAAATAGGACAGTTTCTTCCGGAAAGGCCACATTTCTCCCAAATATATCACATCTTCTCCAAGAAATGCCAGGATTCCTCCTGAAATAGGACCTTCTCAACCAAAACTACCAGCCTTCTCTCCCCAAATTGGACATTCTCTTCCGGAAATGCCACATTTCTCCCAAATATATCACATCTTCTCCAAGAAATACCAGGATTCCTCCTGAAATAGGACCTTCTCACCCAAAACTACCAGCCTTCTCCCCCCAGATTGGACATTTTCTTCAAGACATGCCACATTTCTCCCAAATAGATCACATCTTCTCCAAGAAATACCAGCTTTCCCCCTTCAAATAGGACCTTTTCACCCACAAATACCTGTTTTATCCCCAAAAGAGGACAGTTTCTTCCAGACATGCCACATTTCTCCCAAATATACCACATCTTCTCCAAGAAATACCAGGTTTCCCCCTTCAAATAGGACCTTTTCAACCACAAATACCTCTTTTATCCCCAAAAGAGGACAGTTTCTTCCAGACATGCCACATTTCTCCCAAATATATCACATCTTCTCCAAGAAATACCAGGTTTCCCCTTCAAATAGGACCTTTTCGACCACAAATACCTTTTTTATCGCTCAAATTGAACATATTCTTCCAGAAATGCCAGATTTCTCCCAAATATATCACATCTTCTCCAAGAAATACCAGCTTTCCCCCTTCAAATAGGACCTTTTCACCCACAAATACCTCTTTTATCCCCAAAAGAGGACAGTTTCTTCCAGAAATGCCACATTTCTCCCAAATAGATCACATCTTCTCCAAGAAATACCGTGTTTCCCCCTTCAAATAGGACCTTTTCACCCACAAATACCTCTTTTATCCCCAAAATAGGACAGTTTCTTCCAGGAATGCCACATTTCTCCCAAATATATCACATCTTCTCCAGGAAATAACAGCTTTCCCCCTTCAAATACAACGTTTTCACCCACAAATACCTGTTTTATCCCCAAAAGAGGACAGTTTCTTCCAGAAATGCCACATTTCTCCCAAATATACCACATCTTCTCCAAGAAATACCAGGTTTCCCCCTTCAAATAGGACCTTTTCACCCACAAATACCTCTTTTATGCCCAAAATACGACAGTTTCTTCCAGACATGCCACATTTCTCCCAAATATATCACATCTTCTCCAAGAAATACCAGGTTTCCCCCTTCAAATAGGACCTTTTCAACCACAAATACCTGTTTTATCCCTCAAATTGAGCATGTTCTTCCAGAAATGCCAGATTTCTCCCAAATATATCACATCTTCTCCAAGATATACCACGTTTCCCCCTTCAAATAGGACCTTTTCACCCACAAATACCTGTTTTATCCCCAAAATAGGACAGTTTCTTCCAGAAATGTCTCAGTTCTCCCAAATATATCATATCTTCTCCAAGAAATACCAGGTTTCCCCCTTCAAATAGGAAATTTTCACCCACAAATACCTCTTTTATCCCCAAAAGAGGACAGTTTCTGCCAGAAATGCCACATTTCTCCCAAATATACCACATCTTCTCCAAGAAATACCAGCTTTCCCCCTTCAAATAGGACCTTTTCACCCACAAATACCTGTTTTATCCCCAAAAGAGGACAGTTTCTTCCAGAAATGCCACATTTCTCCCAAACATATCACATCTCCTCCAAGAAATACCAGGATTCCTCCTGAAATAGGAACTTTTCTCCCACAAGTACCAGCCTTCTCCCCCCAAATAGGACATTTTCTTCCAGACATGCCACATTTCTCCCAAATATATCACATCTTCTCCAAGAAATACCAGGTTTTCCCCTGGAAATAGGACCTTTTCACCCACACATACCTCTTTTATCCCCAAAAGAGGACAGTTTCTTCCAGAAATGCCACATTTCTCCCAAATAGATCACATCTTCTCCAAGAAATACCACGATTCCCCCTTCAAATAGGACCTTATCACCCACAAATACCTCTTTTATCCCCAAAAGAGGACAGTTTCTTCCAGAAATGCCACATTTCTCCCAAATATATCACATCTTCTCCAAGACATACCAGGTTTCCCCCTTCAAATAGGACCTTCTCACCCACTAATACCAGGCTTCTCCCCACAAATTGGACAGTTTCTTCCAGAAATGCCTCATTTCTCCCAAATATATCACATCTTCTCCAAGAAATACCATGTTTCCCCCTCGAAATAGGACCTTTTCACCCACAAATACCTGTTTTATCCCCAAAAGAGGACAGTTTCTTCCAGAAATGCCACATTTCTCCCAAATATATCACATCTTCTCCAAGAAATACCAGCTTTCCCCCTTCAAATAGGACCTTTTCAACCACAAATACCTGTTTTATGCCCAAAAGAGGACAGTTTCTTCCAGAAATGCCAGATTTCTCCCAAATATATCACATCTTCTCCAAGAAATACCAGGTTTCCCCCTTCAAATAGGAACTTTTCTCCATGAAATACCTCTTTTATCCCCAAAAGAGGACAGATTCTTCCAGAAATGCCACATTTCTCCAAAAAATATCACATCTTCTCCAAGAAATACCAGGTTTCCCCCTGGAAATAGGATCTTTTCAACCACTAATACCTCCTTTATCCCCAAAAGAGGACAGTTTCTTCCGGAAAGGCCACATTTCTCCCAAATATATCACATCTTCTCCAAGAAATGCCAGGATTCCTCCTGAAATAGGACCTTCTCACCCAAAACTACCAGCCTTCTCCCCCCAAATTGGACATTTTCATCCAGAAATGCCACATTTCTCCCAAATATATCATATCTTCTCCAAGAAATACCAGGATTCCTCCTGAAATAGGACCTTCTCACCCAAAACTATCAGCCTTCTCCCCCCAAACTGGACATTTTCTTCCAGAAAGGCCACATTTCTCCCAAATAGATCACATCTTCTCCAAGAAATACCAGGTTTCCCCCTTCAAATAGGACCTTTTCACCCACAAATACCTCTTTTATCCCTAAAAGAGGACAGTTTCTTCCAGACATGCCACATTTCTCCCAAATATATCACATCTTCTCCAAGAAATACCAGGGTTCCCCCTTCAAATAGGACCTTTTCGACCACAAATACCTGTTTTATCCCTCAAATTGAACATATTCTTCCAGAAATGCCACATTTCTCCCAAATATATCACATCTTCTCCAAGAAATACCAGCTTTCCCCCTTCAAATAGGACCTTATCACCCACAAATACCTGTTTTATCCCCAAAAGAGGACAGTTTCTTCCAGAAATGCCACATTTCTCCCAAATATATCATATCTTCTCCAAGAAATACCAGGTTTCCCCCTTCAAATAGGAAATTTTCACCCTCAAATACCTGTTTTATCCCCAAAAGAGAACAGTTTCTTCCAGAAATGCCAGATTTCTCCCAAATAGATCACATCTTCTCCAAGAAATACCAGGGTTCCCCCTTCAAATAGGACCTTTTCACCCACAAATACCTCTTTGATCCCCAAAAGAGGACAGTTTCTTATAGAAAGGCCACATTTCTCCCAAATATATCACATCTTCTCCAAGAAATACCAGGATTCCTCCTGAAATAGGACCTTTTCACCCACAAATACCTCTTTTATCCCTAAAATACGACAGTTTCTTCCAGAAATGCCACATTTCTCCCAAATAGATCACATCTTCTCCAAGAAATACCAGGATTCCTCCTGAAATAGGACCTTTTCTCCCACAAATACCAGCCTTCTCCCCCCAAATAGGACAGTTTCTTCCAGAAATGCCTCATTTCTCCCAGATATATCACATCTTCTCCAAGAAATACCAGCTTTCCCCCTTCAAATAGGACCTTATCACCCACAAATACCTCTTTTATCCCCAAAAGAGGACAGTTTCTTCCAGAAATGCCACATTTCTCCCAAATA
Source organism: Lophura swinhoii (assembly GCA_030408155.1). NCBI lineage: Eukaryota > Metazoa > Chordata > Aves > Galliformes > Phasianidae > Lophura > Lophura swinhoii. The sequence continues at coordinate 23,072,057 of JASCYN010000149.1, read as the reverse complement.
TATCACATCTTCTCCAAGAAATACCAGGGTTCCCCCTTCAAATAGGACCTTTTCACCCACAAATGCCTCTTGTATCCCCAAAAGAGGACAGTTTCTTCCAGACATGCCACATTTCTCCCAAATATATCACATCTTCTCCAAGAAATACCAGCTTTCCCCCTTCAAATAGGACCTTTTCACCCACACATACCTCTTTTATCCCCAAAAGAGGACAGTTTCTTCCAGAAATGCCACATTTCTCCCAAATAGATCACATCTTCTCCAAGAAATACCACGATTCCCCCTTCAAATAGGACCTTATCACCCACAAATACCTCTTTTATCCCCAAAAGAGGACATTTTCTTCCAGAAATGCCACATTTCTCCCAAATATATCACATCTTCTCCAAGAAATACCACGTTTCCCCCTTCAAATAGGATCTTTTCAACCACTAATACCTCTTTTATCCCCAAAAGAGGACAGTTTCTTCCGGAAAGGCCACATTTCTCCCAAATATATCACATCTTCTCCAAAAAATGCCAGGATGCCTCCTGAAATAGGACCTTCTCACCCAAAACTACCAGCCTTCTCCCCCCAAATTGGACATTTTCTTCCAGAAATGCCACATTTCTCCCAAATATATCATATCTTCTCCAAGAAATACCAGGATTCCTCCTGAAATAGGACCTTCTCACCCAAAACTACCAGTCTTCTCCCCCCAAATTGGACATTTTCTTCCAGAAAGGCCACATTTCTCCCAAATAGATCACATCTTCTCCAAGAAATACCAGCTTTCCCCCTTCAAATAGGACCTTTTCAACCACAAATACCTCGTTTATCCTCAAAATAGGACAGTTTCTTCCAGAAAGGCCACATTTCTCCCAAATATATCACATCTTCTCCAAGAAATACCAGGTTTCCCCCTTCAAATAGGACCTTTTCACCCACAAATACCTGTTTTATCCCCAAAATAGGACAGTTTCTTCCAGACATGCCACTTTTCTCCCAAATATATCACATCTTCTCCAAGAAATACCGGGGTTCCCCCTTCAAATAGGACCTTATCACCCACAAATACCTCTTTTATCCCCAAAAGAGGACAGTTTCTTCCAGAAATGCCACATTTCTCCCAAATATATCACATCTTCTCCTAGAAATACCAGCTTTCCCCCTTCAAATAGGACCTTTTCACCCACAAATACCTCTTTTATCCCCCAAATACGACAGTTTCTTGCAGAAATGCCAGATTTCTCCCAAATATATCACATCTTCTCCAAGAAATAACAGCTTTCCCCCTTCAAATACAACGTTTTCACCCACAAATACCTGTTTTACCCCAAAAGAGGACAGTTTCTTCCAGAAATGCCACATTTCTCCCAAATATACCACATCTTCTCCAAGAAATACCAGGTTTCCCCCTTCAAATACGAAATTTTCACCCACAAATACCTGTTTTATCCCCAAAAGAGGACAGTTTCTTCCGGAAAGGCCAGATTTCTCCCAAATATATCACATCTTCTCCAAGAAATACCCGCTTTCCCCCTTCAAATAAGACCTTTTCACCCACAAATACCTCTTTTATCCCCAAAAGAGGACAGTTTCTTCCAGAAAGGCCACATTTCTCCCAAATAGATCACATCTCCTCCAAGAAATACCAGAATTCCTCCTGAAATAGGAACTTTTCTCCCACAAGTACCACCCTTCTCCCCACAAATAGGACATTTTCTTCCAGACATGCCACATTTCTCCCAAATATATCACATCTTCTCCAAGAAATACCAGGATACCCCCTTCAAATAGGACCTTTTCACCCACAAGTACCTCTTTCATCCCCAAAATAGAACAGTTTCTTCCAGAAATACCACATTTCACCCAAACATATCACATCTTCTCCAAGAAATGCCAGGATACCCCCTTCAAATAGGACCTTTTCACCCTCAAGTACCTGTTTTATCCCCCCAAATAGGACAGTTTCTTCCAGAAATGCCACATTTCTCCCAAATAGATCACATCTCCTCCAAGAAATACCAGGTTTCCCCCCTTCAAATAGTACCTTTTCACCCACAAATACCTCTTTGATCCCCAAAAGAGGACAGTTTCTTATAGAAAGGCCACATTTCTCCCAAATATATCACATCTTCTCCAAGAAATACCAGGATTCCTCCTGAAATAGGACCTTTTCTCCCACAAATACCTCTTTTATCCCCAAAAGAGGACAGTTTCTTCCAGAAATGCCACATTTCTCCCAAATAGATCACATCTTCTCCAAGAAATACCCGGTTTCCCCCTTCAAATAGGACCTTTTCAACCACAAATACCAGCCTTCTCCCCCCAAATAGGACATTTTCTTCCAGAAAGGCCACATTTCTCCCAAATATATCACATCTTCTCCAAGAAATACCAGCTTTCCCCCCTTCAAATAGGACCTTATCACCCACAAATACCTTTTTTATCCCCAAAATAGAACAGTTACGTCCAGAAATGCCACATTTCTCCCAAATATATCACATCTTCTCCAAGAAATACCAGGTTTCCTCCTTCAAAAGGACCTTTTCAACCACAAATGCCTCTTGAATCCCCAAAAGAGGACAGTTTCTTCCAGACATGCCACATTTCTCCCAAATATATCACATCTTCTCCAAGAAATACCAGCTTTCCCTCTTCAAATAGGACCTTTTCACCCACAAATACCTCTTTTATCCCCAAAAGAGGACAGTTTCTTCCAGAAATGCCACATTTCTCCCAAATATATCACATCTCCAAGAAATACCAGGTTTCCTCCTGAAATAGGACCTTTTCACCCACAGATTCCTGTTTTATCCCTTTGTTCCGAGCGACTTTTCGTCTTGGAGTGTTTATCCTGTGCTACACTTCAGCATTCTGTGACGAATAAAATAGAAGAGAAAAGCCCCACTAATAAGGCAGCTAGAAGGTCCAGTAGCCACACACATTGTGCTTTCGGGGAGGACGTTCCAGAAAGTCGAGAGTTGTGGCTTCTTTCCTGCGGAGAAAAAACCCCCTGTTTTCAGGCAATGCAGGACGCTGAATTCGCTCCTTCTCGGCATTTCAATACCGCTCCTTCGCTCTCGTGGCTCGAAAGCGGCACTCGCTCTGAACCGCTCCGGAGAGTCTGCAGTTGCTGTCCGGTCCATCGCGGTTCTGCCCGAGTGCCGCTTGCAGCCTTCAGCAGCGCTCTCGTTTGTCTCGGATGCCGGGAAAGAGCGACTTCAGCCGGATGCTTTTCTCCGACGAGTGAGCGGCTTCCTCTGCGCACATCGCAATGGAGCGCTTCTGACTTCTCCATGTGTCCATGCAGAATGCACTACGCTTCTCTCTCTTTCTTATCCCTTCCTTCCGAGCGACATTTAGTTTTGGAGTGTTTATCCGATGCTACACTTCAGCATTCTGTGACGAATAGAGTAGAAGAGAAAAGCCCCACTAATAAGGCAGCTAGAAAGTCCAGTAGCCACACACGTTGTGCTTTCAGGGAGGACGTTCCAGAAAGTCGAGAGTTGTGGCTTCTTTCCTGCGGAGAAAAAAAACCCTGTTTTCAGGCAATGCTGGACGCTGAATTCGCTCCTTCTCGGCATTTCAATACCGCTCCTTCGCTCTCGTGGCTCGAAAGCGGCACTCGCGCTGAACCGCTCCGGAGAGTCTGCAGTTGCTGGCCGGTCCATCGCGGTTCTGCCCGAGTGCCGCTTGCAGCCTTCAGCAGCGCTCTCGTTTGTCTCGGATGCCGGGAAAGAGCGACTTCAGCCGGATGCTTTTCTCAGGCAAGTGAGCGGCCTCTTCTGCGCACATCGCAATGGAGAGCTTCTGACTTCTCCATGTGTCCATGCAGAATGCACTACGCTTCTCTCTTTCTTATCCCTTTTTCCGAGCGACTTTTCGTTTTGGAGTGTTTATCCGATGCTACACTTCAGCATTCTGTGACGAATAGAGTAGAAGGGAAAAGCCCCACTAATAAGGCAGCTAGAAGTTCGAGGAGCGACACACGTAGTGCTTTCAGGGAGGACGTTCCAGAAAGTCGAGAGTTGTGGCTTCTTTCCTGCGGAGAAAAAACCCCCTGTTTTCAGGCTATTCAGTAGTCTGCAACTTCAGACTGTCCGGTGTGTTTCAGCGCAAATGCCGCTTTCGAGCCACGAGAGAGGAGGAGCGGCATTCCTATGCCGAGAACGAGCGAATTCAGCCTACTGCATTGCCTGAAAACAGGGGGTTTTTTCTCCGCAGGAAAGAAGCCACAACTCTCGACTTTCTGGAACGTCCTCCCCGAAAGCACTACGTGCGTTGTTCCTCGAACTTCTAGCTGCCTTATTAGTGGGGCTTTTCTCTTCTACTCTATTCGTCACAGAATGCTGAAGTGTAGCAGCGGATAAACACTCCAAAACGAAATGTCGCTCGGAAAAAGGGATAAGAATGAGAGAGAAGCGTAGTGCATTCTGCATGGACACATGGAGAAGTCAGAAGCTCTCCATTGCGATGTGCGCAGAAGAAGCCGCTCACTCGTCGGAGCAAAGCATCCGGCTGAAGTCGCTCTTTCCCGGCATCCGAGAGAAACGAGACCGCTGCTGAAGGCTGCAAGCGGCACTCGGGCAGAACCGCGATGGACCGGACAGCAACTGCAGACTCTCCGGAGCGGTTCAGCGCGAGTGCCGCTTTCGAGCCACGAGATCGAAGGAGCGGTATTGAAATGCCGAGAAGGAGCGAATTCAGCGTCCAACATTGCCTGAAAACGGGATTTTTTCTCCGCAGGAAAGAAGCCACAACTCTCGACTTTCTGGAACGTCCTCCCCGAAAGCACAACGTGTGTCGCTCCTCGAACTTCTAGATCACTTATTAGTGTGGTTTCCACATCTACTCTATTCGTCACAGAATGCTGAAGTGTAGCATCGGATAAACACTCCAAAACGAAATGTCGCTCGGAAGAAAGGGATAAGAATGAGAGAGAAGCGTAGTGCATTCTGCATGGACACATGGAGAAGTCAGAAGCGCTCCATTGCGATGTGCGCAGAAGAAGCCGCTCACTCATCGGAGCAAAGCATCCGGCTGAAGTCGCTCTTTCCCGGCATCCGAGAGAAACGAGACCGCTGCTGAAGGCTGCAAGCGGCACTCGGGCAGAACCGCGATGGACCGGACAGCAACTGCAGACTCTCCGGAGCGGTTCAGAGCGAGTGCCGCTTTCGAGCCACGAGAGCGAAGGAGCGGTATTGAAATGCCGAGAAGGAGCGAATTCAGCGTCCTGCAGTGCCTGAAAACAGGGGTATTTTTCTCCGCAGGAAAGAAGCCACAACTCTCGACTTTCTGGAACGTCATCCCTGAAAGCACAATGTGTGTGGCTACTGGACCTTCTAGCTGCCTTATTAGTGGGGCTTTCCTCTTCTATTTTATTCGTCACAGAATGCTGAAGTGTAGCATCGGATAAACACTCCAAAACGAAAAGTCGCTCGGAACAAAGGGATAAAACAGGAATCTGCGGGTGACAAGGTCCTATTTCAGGAGGAAACCTGGTATTTCTTGGAGATGTGATATATTTGGGAGAAATGTGGCATTTCTGGAAGAAACTGTCCTCTTTTGGGGATAAAAGAGGTATTTGTGGGTGAAAAGGTCCTATTTGAAGAGGGAAACCTGGTATTTCTTTGAAAAGATGTGATCTATTTGGGAGAAATGTGCCATTTCTGGAAGAAACTGTCCTCTTTTGGGGATAAAACAGGTATTTGTGGTTGAAAAGGTCCTATTTGAAGGGGGAAACCTGGTATTTCTTGGAGAAGATGTGATATATTTGGGAGAAATGTGGCATGTCTGGAAGAAACTGTCCTCTTTTGGGGATAAAAGAGGTATTTGTGGGTGATAAGGTCCTATTTGAAGGGGGAAAGCTGGTATTTCTTGGAGAAGATGTGATATGTTTAGGAGAAATGTGGCCTTTCTGGAAGAAACTGTCCTCTTTTGGGGGGAGAAGGCTGGTATTTGCGGGAGAAAAGGTCCTATTTCAGCAGGAATCCTGGTATTTCTTGGAGAAGATGTGATCTATTTGGGAGAAATGTGGCATTTCTGGCAGAAACTGTCCTCTTTTGGGGATAAAAGAGGTATTTGTGGGTGAAAAGGTCGTATTTCAGGAGGAATCCTGGTATTTCTTGGAGAAGATGTGATATATTTGGGAGGATTTTGGCCTTCCTGGAAGAAACTGTGCTCTTTTGGGGATAAAAGAGATATTTGTGGGTGAAAAGGTCCTATTTGAAGGGGGAAACCTGGTATTTCTTGGAGAAGATGTGATATATTTGGGAGAAATGTGGCATTTCTGGAAGAATATCTCCAATTTGAGGGACAGAACAGGTATGTGTGGTTGAAAAGGTCCTATTTGAAGGGGGAAACCTGGTATTTCTTGGAGAAGATGTGATATGTTTGGGAGAAATGTGGCATGTCTGGAAGAAACTGTCCTCTTTTGGGGATAAAAGAGGTATTTGTGGGTGAAAAGGTCCTATTTCAAGGGGGAAACCTGGTATTTCTTGGAGAAGATGTGATCTATTTGGGAGAAATGTGGCATGTCTGGAAGAAACTGTCCTCTTTTGGGGATAAAACAGGTATTTGTGGGTGAAAACGTTGTATTTGAAGGGGGAAACCTGTTATTTCTTGGAGAAGATGTGATATATTTGGGAGAAATGTGGCATTTCTGGAAGAAACTGTTCTATTTTGGGGATAAAACAGGTACTTGTGGGTGAAAAGGTCCTATTTGAAGGGGGAAACCTGGTATTTCTTGGAGAAGATGTGATATATTTGGGAGAAATGTGGCATTTCTGAAAGAAACTGTCCTATTTGAGGGATAAAAGAGGTATTTGTGGGTGAAAAGGTCCTATTTCAGGAGGAATCCTGGTATTTCTTGGAGAAGATGTGATATATTTGGGAGAAATCTGGCATTTCTGGAAGAAACTGTCCTATTTTGGGGATAAAAGAGGTATTTGTGGGTTTAAAGGTCCTATTTGAAGGGGGAAACGCGGTATTTCTTGGAGAAGATGTGATATATTTGGGAGAAATGTGGCCTTTCTGGAAGAAACTGTCCTCTTTTGGGGATAAAAGAAGTATTTGTGGGTGAAAAGGTCCTATTTGAAGGGGGAAACGTGGTATTTCTTGGAGAAGATGTGATCTATTTGGGAGAAATGTGGCATGTCTGGAAGAAACAGTCCTCTTTTGGGGATAAAAGAGGTATTTGTTGGTGAAAAGGTCGTATTTCAGGAGGAATCCTGGTATTTCTTGGAGAAGATGTGATATATTTGGGAGAAATGTGGCCTTCCTGGAAGAAACTGTCCTCTTTTGGGGATAAAACAGGAATTTGTGGGTGAAAAGGTCCAATTTGAAGGGGGAAACGTGGTATTTCTTGGAGAAGATGTGATATATTTGGGAGAAATGTGGCATTTCTGGAAGGATATGTCCAATTTGAGGGATAAAAAAGGTATTTGTGGTTGAAGAGGTCCTATTTGAAGGGGGAAACCGGGTATTTCTTGGAGAAGATGTTATATCTTTGGGGGAAATCTGGCATTTCTGGAAGAAACTGTCCTATTTGGGGGGAGAAGGCTGGTATTTGTTGGAGAAAAGGTCCTATTTCTGGAGGAATCCTGGTATTTCTATGAGAAGATGTGATATATTTGGGAGAAATCTGGCCTGTCTGGAAGAAAATGTCCAATTTGGGGGGAGAAGGCTGGTAGTTTTGGGTGAGAAGGTCCTCTTTCAGGAGGAATCCTGGTATTTCTTGGAGAAGATGTGATATATTTGGGAGAAATCTGGCATTCCTGGAAGAAACTGTCCTATTTGGGGGGAGAAGGGTGGTATTTGTGGGAGAAAAGTTCCTATTTCAGGAGGAATCCTGGTATTTCTTGGAGGAGATGTGATATGTTTGGGAGAAATGTGCCATTTCTGGAAGAAACTGTCCTCTTTTGGGGACAGGTATTTGTGGGTGAAAAGGTCCTATTTGAAGGGGGAAACGTGGTATTTCTTGGAGAAGATGTGATATATTTGGGAGAAATGTGGCATGTCTGGAAGAAAATGTCCTCTTTTGGGGATAAAACAGGTATTTGTGGGTGAAAAGGTCCTATTTGAAGGGGGAAACCTGCTATTTCTTGGAGAAGATGTGATATGTTTGGGAGAAATGTGGCATTTCTGGAAGAAACTGTCCTATTTTGGGGATAAAACAGGTATTTGTGGGTGAAAACGTTGTATTTGAAGGGGGAAACCTGGTATTTCTTGGAGAAGATGTGATATATTTGGGAGAAATGTGGCATTTCTGGAAGAAACTGTTCTATTTTGGGGATAAAACAGGTATTAGTCGTTGAAAAGGTCCTATTTGAAGGGGGAAACGTGGTATTTCTTGGAGAAGATGTGATATATTTGGGAGAAATCTGGCCATTCTGGAAGAAACTGTCCTCTTTTGGGGATAAAAGAAGTATTTGAGGGTGAAAAGGTCCTATTTGAAGGGGGAAACCTGGTATTTCTTGGAGAAGATGTGATGTATTTGGGAGAAATGTGGCATGTCAGGACGAAACTGTCCTCTTTTGGGGATACAAGAGGTATTTGTGGGTGAAAAGTTCCTATTTCAAGGAGGAAACCTTGTATTTCTTGGGGAAGATGTGATATGTTTGGGAGAAATGTGGCATTTCTGGACGTAACTGTTCTATTTTGGGGACAAAAGAGGTATTTGTGGGTGATAAGGTCCTATTTGAAGGGGGAATGCTGGTATTTCTTGGAGAAGATGTGATATATTTGGGGGAAATCTGGCATTTCTGGAAGAAACTGTCCTATTTGGGGGGAGAAGGCTGGTATTTGTGGGTGAAAAGGTCCTCTTTCAGGAGGAAAGCTGGTATTTCTTGGAGAAGATGTGATGTATTTGGGAGAAATGTGGCATTTCTGGAAGAAACTGTCCTATTTGTGGGATAAAAGAGGTATTTGTTGGTGAAAAGTACGTATTTCAGGAGGAATCCTGGTATTTCTTGGAGAAGATGTGATATATTTGGGAGAAATGTGGCCTTTATGGAAGAAACTGTCCTCTTTTGGGAATAAAACAGGTATTTGTGGGTGAAAAGGTCCTATTTGAAGGAGGAAACCTGGTATTTCTTGGAGAAGATGTGATCTATTTGGGAGAAATGTGGCATTTCTGGCAGAAAGTGTCCTCTTTTGGGGATAAAAGAGTTTTTTGGGGGGAAAAGGTCCAATTTGAAGGGGGAACCCTGGTATTTCTTGGAGAAGATGTGATATGTTTGGGAGTAATGTGGCCTATCTGGAAGAAACTGTCGTCTTTTGGGGATAAAAGAGGTATTTGTGGGTGAAAAGGTCGTATTTCCAGGGGAAAACCTGGTATTTCTTGGAGAAGATGTGATATATTTGGGAGAAATCTGGCATTTCTGGAAGAAACTGTCCTCTTTTGGGTGGAAAAGGCTGGTATTTGTGGGAGAAAAGGTCCTATTACAGGAGAAATCCTGGTATTTCTTGGAGGAGATGTGATATGTTTGGGAGAAATGTGGCATGTCAGGAAGAAACTCTTCTATTTTGGGGATAAAACAGGTACTTGTGGGTTAAAAGGTCCTATTTGAATTAGGTATCCTGGTATTTCTTGAAGAAGATATGATATGTTTGGGTGAAATGTGGCATTTCTGGAAGAAACTGTTCTATTTTGGGGATAAAAGAGGTATTTGTAGGTGAAAAGGTCCTATTTCAGGTGGAATCCTGGTATTTCTTGGAGAAGATGTGATATATTTGGGTGATATGTGGCATGTCTGGAAGAAAATGTCCTATTTGGGGGGAGAACGCTGGTATTTGTTGGAGAAAAGTTCCTATTTCAGGAGGAATCCTGGTATTTCTTGGAGGAGATGTGATATGTTTGGGAGAAATGTGGCATTTCTGGCAGATACTGTCCTCTTTTGGGGATAAAAGAGGTATTTGTGGGTGAAAAGGTCCTATTTCCAGGGGAAAACCTGGTATTTCTTGGAGAAGATGTGATCTATTTGGGAGAAATCTGGCATTTCTGGAAGAAACTGTCCTCTTTTGGGGATAAAACAGGTACTTGTGGGTGAAAATTTCCTATTTGAAGGGGGAAACCTGGCATTTCTTGGAGAAGATGTGATATATTTGGGAGAAATGTGGCATTTCTGGAAGAAAATGTCCTATTTGGGGGGAGAAGCCTGGTATAAGTGGGTGAAAAGGTCCTATTTGAAGGGGGAAACCTGGTATTTCTTGGAGAAGATGTGATCTATTTGGGAGAAATGTGGCATTTCTGAAAGAAACTGTCCTATTTGAGGGATAAAAGAGGTATTTGTGGGTGAAAAGGTCCTATTTCAGGAGGAATCCTGGTATTTCTTGGAGAAGATGTGATATATTTGGGAGAAATCTGGCATTTCTATAAGAAACTGTCCTCTTTTGGGGATAAAAGAGGTATTTGTGGGTTTAAAGGTCCTATTTGAAGGGGGAAACGCGGTATTTCTTGGAGAAGATGTGATATATTTGGGAGAAATGTGGCCTTTCTGGAAGAAACTGTCCTCTTTTGGGGATAAAAGAAGTATTTGTGGGTGAAAAGGTCCTATTTGAAGGGGGAAACGTGGTATTTCTTGGAGAAGATGTGATCTATTTGGGAGAAATGTGGCATGTCTGGAAGAAACAGTCCTCTTTTGGGGATAAAAGAGGTATTTGTTGGTGAAAAGGTCGTATTTCAGGAGGAATCCTGGTATTTCTTGGAGAAGATGTGATATATTTGGGAGAAATGTGGCCTTCCTGGAAGAAACTGTCCTCTTTTGGGGATAAAACAGGAATTTGTGGGTGAAAAGGTCCAATTTGAAGGGGGAAACGTGGTATTTCTTGGAGAAGATGTGATATATTTGGGAGAAATGTGGCATTTCTGGAAGGATATGTCCAATTTGAGGGATAAAAAAGGTATTTGTGGTTGAAGAGGTCCTATTTGAAGGGGGAAACCGGGTATTTCTTGGAGAAGATGTTATATCTTTGGGGGAAATCTGGCATTTCTGGAAGAAACTGTCCTATTTGGGGGGAGAAGGCTGGTATTTGTTGGAGAAAAGGTCCTATTTCTGGAGGAATCCTGGTATTTCTATGAGAAGATGTGATATATTTGGGAGAAATCTGGCCTGTCTGGAAGAAAATGTCCAATTTGGGGGGAGAAGGCTGGTAGTTTTGGGTGAGAAGGTCCTCTTTCAGGAGGAATCCTGGTATTTCTTGGAGAAGATGTGATATATTTGGGAGAAATCTGGCATTCCTGGAAGAAACTGTCCTATTTGGGGGGAGAAGGGTGGTATTTGTGGGAGAAAAGTTCCTATTTCAGGAGGAATCCTGGTATTTCTTGGAGGAGATGTGATATGTTTGGGAGAAATGTGCCATTTCTGGAAGAAACTGTCCTCTTTTGGGGACAGGTATTTGTGGGTGAAAAGGTCCTATTTGAAGGGGGAAACGTGGTATTTCTTGGAGAAGATGTGATATATTTGGGAGAAATGTGGCATGTCTGGAAGAAAATGTCCTCTTTTGGGGATAAAAGAGGTATTTGTGGGTGAAAAGGTCCTATTTGAAGGGGGAAACCTGCTATTTCTTGGAGAAGATGTGATATGTTTGGGAGAAATGTGGCATTTCTGGAAGAAACTGTCCTATTTTGGGGATAAAACAGGTATTTGTGGGTGAAAACGTTGTATTTGAAGGGGGAAACCTGGTATTTCTTGGAGAAGATGTGATATATTTGGGAGAAATGTGGCATTTCTGGAAGAAACTGTTCTATTTTGGGGATAAAACAGGTATTAGTCGTTGAAAAGGTCCTATTTGAAGGGGGAAACGTGGTATTTCTTGGAGAAGATGTGATATATTTGGGAGAAATCTGGCAATTCTGGAAGAAACTGTCCTCTTTTGGGGATAAAAGAAGTATTTGAGGGTGAAAAGGTCCTATTTGAAGGGGGAAACCTGGTATTTCTTGGAGAAGATGTGATGTATTTGGGAGAAATGTGGCATGTCAGGACGAAACTGTCCTCTTTTGGGGATACAAGAGGTATTTGTGGGTGAAAAGTTCCTATTTCAAGGAGGAAACCTTGTATTTCTTTGGGAAGATGTGATATGTTTGGGAGAAATGTGGCATTTCTGGACGTAACTGTTCTATTTTATGGACAAAAGAGGTATTTGTGGGTGATAAGGTCCTATTTGAAGGGGGAAAGCTGGTATTTCTTGGAGAAGATGTGATATATTTGGGGAAATCTGGCATTTCTGGAAGAAACTGTCCTATTTGGGGGGAGAAGGCTGGTATTTGTGGGTGAAAAGGTCCTCTTTCAGGAGGAATCCTGGTATTTCTTGGAGAAGATGTGATGTATTTGGGAGAAATGTGGCCTTTTTGGAAGAAACTGTCCTCTTTTGGGAATAAAACAGGTATTTGTGGGTGAAAAGGTCCTATTTGAAGGAGGAAACCTGGTATTTCTTGGAGAAGATGTGATCTATTTGGTAGAAATGTGGCATTTCTGGCAGAAAGTGTCCTCTTTTGGGGATAAAAGAGTTTTTTGGGGGGAAAAGGTCCAATTTGAAGGGGGAACCCTGGTATTTCTTGGAGAAGATGTGATATGTTTGGGAGTAATGTGGCCTATCTGGAAGAAACTGTCGTCTTTTGGGGATAAAAGAGGTATTTGTGGGTGAAAAGGTCCTATTTCAAGGGGGAAACCTGGTATTTCTTGGAGAAGATGTGATCTATTTGGGAGAAATGTGGCATGTCTGGAAGAAACTGTCCTCTTTTGGGGATAAAACAGGTATTTGTGGGTGAAAACGTTGTATTTGAAGGGGGAAACCTGTTATTTCTTGGAGAAGATGTGATATATTTGGGAGAAATGTGGCATTTCTGGAAGAAACTGTTCTATTTTGGGGATAAAACAGGTACTTGTGGGTGAAAAGGTCCTATTTGAAGGGGGAAACCTGGTATTTCTTGGAGAAGATGTGATATATTTGGGAGAAATGTGGCATTTCTGAAAGAAACTGTCCTATTTGAGGGATAAAAGAGGTATTTGTGGGTGAAAAGGTCCTATTTCAGGAGGAATCCTGGTATTTCTTGGAGAAGATGTGATATATTTGGGAGAAATCTGGCATTTCTGGAAGAAACTGTCCTATTTTGGGGATAAAAGAGGTATTTGTGGGTTTAAAGGTCCTATTTGAAGGGGGAAACGCGGTATTTCTTGGAGAAGATGTGATCTATTTGGGAGAAATGTGGCCTTTCTGGAAGAAACTGTCCTCTTTTGGGGATAAAAGAAGTATTTGTGGGTGAAAAGGTCCTATTTGAAGGGGGAAACGTGGTATTTCTTGGAGAAGATGTGATCTATTTGGGAGAAATGTGGCATGTCTGGAAGAAACAGTCCTCTTTTGGGGATAAAAGAGGTATTTGTTGGTGAAAAGGTCGTATTTCAGGAGGAATCCTGGTATTTCTTGGAGAAGATGTGATATATTTGGGAGAAATGTGGCCTTCCTGGAAGAAACTGTCCTCTTTTGGGGATAAAACAGGAATTTGTGGGTGAAAAGGTCCAATTTGAAGGGGGAAACGTGGTATTTCTTGGAGAAGATGTGATATATTTGGGAGAAATGTGGCATTTCTGGAAGGATATGTCCAATTTGAGGGATAAAAAAGGTATTTGTGGTTGAAGAGGTCCTATTTGAAGGGGGAAACCGGGTATTTCTTGGAGAAGATGTTATATCTTTGGGGGAAATCTGGCATTTCTGGAAGAAACTGTCCTATTTGGGGGGAGAAGGCTGGTATTTGTTGGAGAAAAGGTCCTATTTCTGGAGGAATCCTGGTATTTTTATGAGAAGATGTGATATATTTGGGAGAAATCTGGCCTGTCTGGAAGAAAATGTCCAATTTGGGGGGAGAAGGCTGGTAGTTTTGGGTGAGAAGGTCCTCTTTCAGGAGGAATCCTGGTATTTCTTGGAGAAGATGTGATATATTTGGGAGAAATCTGGCATTCCTGGAAGAAACTGTCCTATTTGGGGGGAGAAGGGTGGTATTTGTGGGAGAAAAGTTCCTATTTCAGGAGGAATCCTGGTATTTCTTGGAGGAGATGTGATATGTTTGGGAGAAATGTGCCATTTCTGGAAGAAACTGTCCTCTTTTGGGGACAGGTATTTGTGGGTGAAAAGGTCCTATTTGAAGGGGGAAACGTGGTATTTCTTGGAGAAGATGTGATATATTTGGGAGAAATGTGGCATGTCTGGAAGAAAATGTCCTCTTTTGGGGATAAAACAGGTATTTGTGGGTGAAAAGGTCCTATTTGAAGGGGGAAACCTGCTATTTCTTGGAGAAGATGTGATATGTTTGGGAGAAATGTGGCATTTCTGGAAGAAACTGTCCTATTTTGGGGATAAAACAGGTATTTGTGGGTGAAAACGTTGTATTTGAAGGGGGAAACCTGGTATTTCTTGGAGAAGATGTGATATATTTGGGAGAAATGTGGCATTTCTGGAAGAAACTGTTCTATTTTGGGGATAAAACAGGTATTAGTCGTTGAAAAGGTCCTATTTGAAGGGGGAAACGTGGTATTTCTTGGAGAAGATGTGATATATTTGGGAGAAATCTGGCCATTCTGGAAGAAACTGTCCTCTTTTGGGGATAAAAGAAGTATTTGAGGGTGAAAAGGTCCTATTTGAAGGGGGAAACCTGGTATTTCTTGGAGAAGATGTGATGTATTTGGGAGAAATGTGGCATGTCAGGACGAAACTGTCCTCTTTTGGGGATACAAGAGGTATTTGTGGGTGAAAAGTTCCTATTTCAAGGAGGAAACCTTGTATTTCTTGGGGAAGATGTGATATGTTTGGGAGAAATGTGGCATTTCTGGACGTAACTGTTCTATTTTGGGGACAAAAGAGGTATTTGTGGGTGATAAGGTCCTATTTGAAGGGGGAATGCTGGTATTTCTTGGAGAAGATGTGATATATTTGGGGGAAATCTGGCATTTCTGGAAGAAACTGTCCTATTTGGGGGGAGAAGGCTGGTATTTGTGGGTGAAAAGGTCCTCTTTCAGGAGGAAAGCTGGTATTTCTTGGAGAAGATGTGATGTATTTGGGAGAAATGTGGCATTTCTGGAAGAAACTGTCCTATTTGTGGGATAAAAGAGGTATTTGTTGGTGAAAAGTACGTATTTCAGGAGGAATCCTGGTATTTCTTGGAGAAGATGTGATATATTTGGGAGAAATGTGGCCTTTCTGGAAGAAACTGTCCTCTTTTGGGAATAAAACAGGTATTTGTGGGTGAAAAGGTCCTATTTGAAGGAGGAAACCTGGTATTTCTTGGAGAAGATGTGATCTATTTGGGAGAAATGTGGCATTTCTGGCAGAAAGTGTCCTCTTTTGGGGATAAAAGAGTTTTTTTGGGGGAAAAGGTCCAATTTGAAGGGGGAACCCTGGTATTTCTTGGAGAAGATGTGATATGTTTGGGAGTAATGTGGCCTATCTGGAAGAAACTGTCGTCTTTTGGGGATAAAAGAGGTATTTGTGGGTGAAAAGGTCGTATTTCCAGGGGAAAACCTGGTATTTCTTGGAGAAGATGTGATATATTTGGGAGAAATCTGGCATTTCTGGAAGAAACTGTCCTCTTTTGGGTGGAAAAGGCTGGTATTTGTGGGAGAAAAGGTCCTATTACAGGAGAAATCCTGGTATTTCTTGGAGGAGATGTGATATGTTTGGGAGAAATGTGGCATGTCAGGAAGAAACTCTTCTATTTTGGGGATAAAACAGGTACTTGTGGGTTAAAAGGTCCTATTTGAATTAGGTATCCTGGTATTTCTTGAAGAAGATATGATATGTTTGGGTGAAATGTGGCATTTCTGGAAGAAACTGTTCTATTTTGGGGATAAAAGAGGTATTTGTAGGTGAAAAGGTCAAATTTCAGGTGGAATCCTGGTATTTCTTGGAGAAGATGTGATATATTTGGGTGATATGTGGCATGTCTGGAAGAAAATGTCCTATTTGGGGGGAGAACGCTGGTATTTGTTGGAGAAAAGTTCCTATTTCAGGAGGAATCCTGGTATTTCTTGGAGGAGATGTGATATGTTTGGGAGAAATGTGGCATTTCTGGCAGATACTGTCCTCTTTTGGGGATAAAAGAGGTATTTGTGGGTGAAAAGGTCCTATTTCCAGGGGAAAACCTGGTATTTCTTGGAGAAGATGTGATCTATTTGGGAGAAATCTGGCATTTCTGGAAGAAACTGTCCTCTTTTGGGGATAAAACAGGTACTTGTGGGTGAAAATTTCCTATTTGAAGGGGGAAACCTGGCATTTCTTGGAGAAGATGTGATATATTTGGGAGAAATGTGGCATTTCTGGAAGAAAATGTCCTATTTGGGGGGAGAAGCCTGGTATAAGTGGGTGAAAAGGTCCTATTTGAAGGGGGAAACCTGGTATTTCTTGGAGAAGATGTGATCTATTTGGGAGAAATGTGGCATTTCTGAAAGAAACTGTCCTATTTGAGGGATAAAAGAGGTATTTGTGGGTGAAAAGGTCCTATTTCAGGAGGAATCCTGGTATTTCTTGGAGAAGATGTGATATATTTGGGAGAAATCTGGCATTTCTATAAGAAACTGTCCTCTTTTGGGGATAAAAGAGGTATTTGTGGGTTTAAAGGTCCTATTTGAAGGGGGAAACGCGGTATTTCTTGGAGAAGATGTGATATATTTGGGAGAAATGTGGCCTTTCTGGAAGAAACTGTCCTCTTTTGGGGATAAAAGAAGTATTTGTGGGTGAAAAGGTCCTATTTGAAGGGGGAAACGTGGTATTTCTTGGAGAAGATGTGATCTATTTGGGAGAAATGTGGCATGTCTGGAAGAAACAGTCCTCTTTTGGGGATAAAAGAGGTATTTGTTGGTGAAAAGGTCGTATTTCAGGAGGAATCCTGGTATTTCTTGGAGAAGATGTGATCTATTTGGGAGAAATGTGGCCTTCCTGGAAGAAACTGTCCTCTTTTGGGGATAAAACAGGAATTTGTGGGTGAAAAGGTCCAATTTGAAGGGGGAAACGTGGTATTTCTTGGAGAAGATGTGATCTATTTGGGAGAAATGTGGCATTTCTGGAAGAAACTGTCCTGTTTTGGGGATAAAACAGGTATTTGTGGGTGAAAATTTCCTATTTGAAGGGGGAAACGTGGTATTTCTTGGAGAAGATGTGATATATTTGGGAGAAATGTGGCATTTCTGGAAGAAAATGTCCTATTTGGGGGGAGAAGCCTGGTATTAGTGGGTGAAAAGGTCCTATTTGAAGGGGGAAAGCTGGTATTTCTTGGAGAAGATGTGATCTATTTGGGAGAAATGTGGCATTTCTGGAAGAAACTGTCCTCTTTTGGGGATAAAAGACGTATTTGTGGGTGAAAAGGTCCTATTTGAAGGGGGAAACCTGGTATTTCTTGGAGAAGATGTGATATATTTGGGAGAAATCTGGCATTTCTGGAAGAATACGTCCAATTTGAGGGATAAAACAGGTATTTGTGGTTGAAAAGGTCCTATTTGAAGGGGGAAACCTGGTATTTCTATGAGAAGATGTGATATATTTGGGAGAAATGTGGCATGTCTGGAAGAAACTGTCCTCTTTTGGGGATAAAACAGGTATTTGTGGGTGAAAAGGTCCTATTTGAAGGGGGAAAGCTGGTATTTCTTGGAGAAAATGAGGTATATTTGGGAGAAATGTGGCCTTTCTGGAAGAAACTGTCCTATTTTGGGGATAAAAGAGGTATTTGTGGGTGAAAAGGTCCTATTTGAAGGGGGAAACCTGGTATTTCTTGGAGAAGATGTGATATATTTGGGAGAAATGTGGCCTTTCTGGACGAAAATGTCCTATTTGGGGATAAAAGAGGTATTTGTGGGTGAAAAGGTCCTATTTGAAGGGGGAAACGTGGTATTTCTTGGAGAAGATGTGATATATTTGGGAGAAATGTGGCATGTCTGGAAGAATCTGTCCTCTTTTGGGGATACAAGAGGTATTTGTGGGTGAAAAGGTCCTATTTGAAAAAGGAAAGCTGGTATTTCATGGAGAAGATGTGATATGTTTGGGAGAAATGTGGCATTTCTGGACGTAACTGTTCTATTTTGGGGACAAAAGAGGTATTTGTGGGTGATAAGGTCCTATTTGAAGGGGGAAAGCTGGTATTTCTTGGAGAAGATGTGATCTATTTGGGAGAAATCTGGCATTTCTGGAAGAAAATGTCCTATTTTGGGGGGAGAAGGCTGGTATAAGTGGGTGAAAAGGTCCTATTTCAGGAGGAATCCTGGTATTTCTTGGAGAAGATGTGATATATTTGGGAGAAATGTGGCATTTCTGGAAGAAACTGTCCTATTTGAGGGATAAAAGAGGTATTTGTGGGTGTAAAGGTCGTATTTCAGGAGGAATCCTGGTATTTCTTGGAGAAGATGTGATATATTTGGGAGAAATCTGGCCTTTCTGGAAGAAGCTGTCCTATTTTGGGGATAAAACAGGTATTTTCTCCATGAAATACCAGATTTCCCGCTTCAAATAGGACCTTTTTACCCAAAAATACCTGTTTCATCCCCAAAAGAGGACAGTTTCTTCCAGAAAGGCCACATTTCTCCCAAACATATCACATCTTCTCCAAGAAATACCACGTTTCCCCCTTCAAATAGGACCTTTTCACCCACAAAAAATTCTTTTATCCCCAAGAGAGGACAGTTTCTTCCAGAAATGGGACATTTCTCCCAAATATATCACTTCTTCTCCAAGAAATACCAGGTTTCCCCCTTCAAATAGGACCTTTTCACCCACAAATACCTCTTTTATCCCTCAAATAGGTCAGTTTCTTCCAGACATGCCACATTTCTCCCAAATAGATCACATCTTCTCCAAGAAATACAAGGATTCCTCCTGAAATAGGACCTTTTCTCCCACAAATACCAGCCTTCTCCCCCCAAACAGGACAGTTTCTTCCAGAAAGGCCACATTTCTCCCAAATATATCACATCTTCTCATAGAAATACCACGTTTCCCCCTTCAAATAGGACCTTTTCACCCACAAATACCTGTTTTATCCCCAAAAGAGGACAGTTTCTTCCAGAAATGCCACATTTCTCCCAAATATATCACATCTTCTCCAAGAAATACCAGCTTTCCCCCTTCAAATAGGACCTTTTCACCCACTAATAGCAGGCTTCTTCCCCCCAATAGGACAGTTTCTTCCAGAAATGCCACATTTCTCCCAAATATATCATATCTTCTCCAAGAAATACCACGTTTCCCCCTTCAAATAGGACCTTTTCACCCACAAATACCTCTTGTATCCCCAAAAGAGGACAGTTTCGTAAAGACATGCCACATTTCTCCCAAATATATCACATCTCCTCCAAGAAATACCACTTTTCCCCCTTCAAATAGGACCTTTTCTCCCACAAATACCTGTTTTATGTACAAAACAGGACACTTTCTTCCAGAAATGCCACATTTCTCCCAAATATATCACATCTTCTCCAAGAAATACCACGTTTCCCCCTTCAAATAGGACCTTCTCACCCACAAATACCTCTTTTATCCCCAAAATTGGACAGTTTTTTCCAGACATGCCACATTTCTCCCAAATATATCACATCTTCTCCAAGAAATACCAGGGTTCCCCCTTCAAATAGGACCTTTTCTCCCACAAATACCTCTTTTATCCCTCAAATTGGACATTTTCTTCCAGAAATGCCACATTTCTCCCAAATATATCACATCTTCTCCAAGAAATACCAGGTTTCCCCCTTCAAATAGGACCTTTTCACCCACAAATACCTCTTTTATCCCCAAAATAGTACAGTTTCTTCCAGAAATGCCACATTTCTCCCAAATATATCACATCTTCTCCAAGAAATACCAGGTTTCCCCCTTCAAATAGGACCTTTTAACCCACTAATACCAGGCTTCTCCCCCCAAATAGGACATTTTCTTCAGGAAATGCCACATTTCTCCCAAATATATCACATCTTCTCCAAGAAATACCAGCTTTCCCCCTTCAAATAGGAAATTTTCACCCACAAATACCTGTTTTATCCCCAAAAGAGGACAGTTTCTTCCAGAAATGCCACATTTCTCCCAAATATACCACATCTTCTCCAAGAAATACCAGCTTTCCCCCTTCAAATAGGACCTTTTCACCTACAAATACCTCTTTTATCCCCAAAATAGAAGAGTTTCTTTCAGAAATGCCACATTTCTCCCAAACATATCACATCTTCTCCAAGAAATACCAGGTTTCCCCCTTCAAATAGGACCTTTTCCCCCAAAAAAACTCTTTTATCCCCAAAAGAGGACAGTTTCTTCCAGAAAGGCCACATTTCTCCCAAATATATCACATCTTCTCATAGAAATACCACGTTTCCCCCTTCAAATAGGACCTTTTCACCCACAAATACCTGTTTTATCCCCAAAATAGGACAGCTTCTTCCAGACATGCCACATTTCTCCCAAATATATCACATCTTCTCCAAGAAATACCAGGATTCCTCGTGAAATACGAACTTTTCACACACAAATACCTCTTTTATCCCCAAAAGAGGACAGTTTCTTCCAGAAATGCCACATTTCTCCCAAATATATCACATCTTCTCCAAGAAATACCAGGATTCCTCCTGAAATAGGACCTTTTCTCCCACAAATACCAGCCTTCTCCCCCCAAAATAGGAAAGTTTCTTCCAGAAATGCCACATTTCCCCCAAATAGATCACATCTTCTCCAAGAAATACCAGGGTTCCCCCTTCAAATAGGACCTTATCACCCACAAATACCTCTTTTGTCCCCAAAATAGAACAGTTACGTCCAGAAATGCCACATTTCTCCCAAACATATCACATCTTCTCCAAGAAATACCAGGTTTCCTCCTTGAAATAGGACCGTTTCACCCACAAATACATCTTGTATCCCCAAAAGAGGACAGTTTCTTCCAGAAAGGCCACATTTCTCCCAAATATATCACATCTTCTCCAAGAAATACCAGGTTTCCCCCTTCAAATAGGACATTTTCACCCACAAATACCTCTTTTATCCCCAAAAGAGGACATTTTCTTCCAGAAAGGCCACATTTCTCCCAAATATATCACATCTTCTCCAAGAAATACCAGGTTTCCCCCTTCAAATAGGACTTTTTCACCCACAAATACCTCTTTTATCCCCAAAAGAGGACAGTTTCTTCCAGAAATGGCACATTTCTCCCAAATATATCACATCTTCTCCAAGAAATAACAGGTTTCCCCCTTCAAATAGGACCTTTTCACCCACAAATACCTCTTTTATCCCCAAAAGAGGACAGTTTCTTCCAGAAATGCCACATTTCTCCCAAGTATATCACATCTTCTCCAAGAAATACCAGGATTCCTCCTGAAATAGGACCTTCTCACCCAAAACTACCAGCCTTCTCTCCCCAAATTGGACATTTTCTTCCAGAAAGGCCACATTTCTCCCAAATAGATCACATCTTCTCCAAGAAATACCAGGATTCCTCCTGAAATAGGACCTTCTCACCCAAAACTACCAGCCTTCTCCCCACAAATTGGACATTTTCTTCCAGAAATGCCACATTTCTCCCAAATAGATCACATCTTCTCCAAGAAATACCAGCTTTCCCCCGTCAAATAGGACCTTTTCTCCCACAAATACCTGTTTTATCCCTCAAATTGGACATATTCTTCCAGAAATGCCAGATTTCTCCCAAATATATCACATCTTCTCCAAGAAATACCAGGTTTCCCCCTTCAAATAGGACCTTATCACCCACAAATACCTGTTTTATCCCCAAAAGAGGACAGTTTCTTCCAGAAATGCCACATTTCTCCCAAATATATCACATCTTCTCCAAGAAATACCGGGGTTCCCCCTTCAAATAGGACCTTATCACCCACAAATACCTCTTTTATCCACAAAAGAGGACAGTTTCTTCCAGAAATGCCACATTTCTCCCAAATAGATCACATCTTCTCCAAGAAATACCACGTTTCCCCCTTCAAATAGGACCTTTTCACCCACAAATACCTGTTTTATCCCCAAAACAGGGCAGTTTCTTCCAGACATGCCACATTTCTCCCAAATATATCACATCTTCTCCTAGAAATACCAGGTTTCCCCCTTCAAATAGGACCTTTTCACCCACAAATACCTCTTTTATCCCCAAAAGAGGACAGTTTGTTCCAGAAATGCCACATTTCTCCCAAATAGATCACATCTTCTCCAAGAAATACCAGGATTCCTCCTGAAATACGACCTTTTCACCCACAAATACCTCTTTTGTCCCTCAAATAGGACAGTTTCTTCCAGAAATGCCACTTTTCTCCCAAATATATCACATCTTCTCCAAGAAATACCAAGATTCCTCCTGAAATAGGACCTTTTCTCCCACAAATACCAGCCTTCTCCCCCCAAATAGGACAGTTTCTTCCAGAAATGCCAGATTTCTCCCAAATAGATCACATCTTCTCCAAGAAATACCAGGTTTCCCCCTTCAAATAGGACCTTTTCACCCACAAATACCTCTTGTATCCCCAAAATAGAACAGTTACGTCCAGAAATGCCACATTTCTCCCAAACATATCACATCTTCTCCAAGAAATACCAGGTTACCTGCTTGAAATAGGACCTTTTCACCCACAAATACCTCTTGTATCCCCAAAAGAGGACAGTTTCTTCCTGACATGCCACATTTCTCCCAAATATAGCACATCTTCTCCAAGAAATACCAGGTTTCCCCCTTCAAATAGGACCTTTTCACCCACAAATACCTCTTTTATCCCCAAAAGAGGACAGTTTCTTCCAGAAATGCCACATTTCTCCCAAATATATCACATCTTCTCCAAGAAATACCAGGATTCCTCCTGAAATAGGACCTTCTCACCAAAAACTACCAGCCTTCTCCCCCCAAATTGGACATTTTCTTCCAGAAAGGCCACATTTCTCCCAAATAGATCACATCTTCTCCAAGAAATACCAGGATTCCTCCTGAAATAGGACCTTCTCACCCAAAACTACCAGAAATCTCCCCCCAAATTGGACATTTTCTTCCAGAAATGCCACATTTCTCCCAAATATATCACATCTTCTCCAAGAAATACCAGCTATCCCCCGTCAAATAGGACCTTTTCTCCCACAAATACCAGTTTTATCCCTAAAATTGGACATATTCTTCCAGAAATGCCAGATTTCTCCCAAACATATCACATCTTCTCCAAGAAATACCAGGTTTCCCCCTTCAAATAGGACCTTTTCACCCACAAATACCTCTTTTATCCCCAAAAGAGAACATTTTCTTCCAGAAAGGCCACATTTCTCCCAAATATATCACATCTTCTCCAAGAAATACCAGCTTTCCCCTTCAAATAGGACCTTTTCACCCACAAATACCTCTTGTATCCCCAAAAGAGGACAGTTTCTTCCAGAAATGGCACATTTCTCCCAAATATATCACATCTTCTCCAAGAAATAACAGGTTTCCCCCTTCAAATAGGACCTTTTCACCCACAAATACCTCTTTTATCCCCAAAAGAGGACAGTTTCTTCCAGAAATGCCACATTTCTCCCAAATATATCACATCTTCTCCAAGAAATACCAGGATTCCTCCTGAAATAGGACCTTCTCACCCAAAACTACCAGCCTTCTCTCCCCAAATTGGACATTTTCTTCCAGAAAGGCCACATTTCTCCCAAATAGATCACATCTTCTCCTAGAAATACCAGGATTCCTCCTGAAATAAGACCTTCTCACCCAAAACTACCAGCCTTCTCCCCCCAAATTGGACATTTTCTTCCAGAAATGCCACATTTCTCCCAAATATATCACATCTTCTCCAAGAAATACCAGCTTTCCCCCGTCAAATAGGACCTTTTCTCCCACAAATACCTGTTTTATCCCTCAAATTGGACATATTCTTCCAGAAATGCCAGATTTCTCCCAAATAGATCACATCTTCTCCAAGAAATACCAGGTTTCCCCCTTCAAATAGGACATTTTCACCCACAAATACCTCTTTTATCCCAAAAGAAAACATTTTCTTCCAGAAAGGCCACATTTCTCCCAAATAGATCACATCTTCTCCAAGAAATACCACGTTTCCCCCTTCAAATAGGACCTTTTCACCCACAAATACCTGTTTTATCCCCAAAACAGGGCAGTTTCTTCCAGACATGCCACATTTCTCCCAAATATATCACATCTTCTCCTAGAAATACCAGGTTTCCCCCTTCAAATAGGACCTTTTCACCCACAAATACCTCTTATATCCCCAAAAGAGGACAGTTTGTTCCAGAAATGCCACATTTCTCCCAAATAGATCACATCTTCTCCAAGAAATACCAGGATTCCTCCTGAAATACGACCTTTTCACCCACAAATACCTCTTTTATCCCTCAAATAGGACAGTTTCTTCCAGAAATGCCACATTTCTCCCAAATAGATCACATCTTCTCCAAGAAATACCAAGATTCCTCCTGAAATAGGACCTTTTCTCCCACAAATACCAGCCTTCTCCCCCCAAATAGGACAGTTTCTTCCAGAAATGCCAGATTTCTCCCAAATAGATCACATCTTCTCCAAGAAATACCAGGTTTCCCCCTTCAAATAGGACCTTTTCACCCACAAATACCTCTTTTGTCCCCAAAATAGAACAGTTACGTCCAGAAATGCCACATTTCTCCCAAACATATCACATCTTCTCCAAGAAATACCAGGTTACCTCCTTGAAATAGGACCTTTTCACCCACAAATACCTCTTGTATCCCCAAAAGAGGACAGTTTCTTCCAGAAAGGCCACATTTCTCCCAAATATAGCACATCTTCTCCAAGAAATACCAGGTTTCCCCCTTCAAATAGGACCTTTTCACCCACAAATACCTCTTTTATCCCCAAAAGAGGACAGTTTCTTCCAGAAATGCCACATTTCTCCCAAATATATCACATCTTCTCCAAGAAATACCAGGATTCCTCCTGAAATAGGACCTTTCACCAAAACTACCAGCCTTCTCCCCCCAAATTGGACATTTTCTTCCAGAAAGGCCACATTTCTCCCAAATAGATCACATCTTCTCCAAGAAATACAGGATTCCTCCTGAAATAGGACCTTCTCACCCAAAACTACCAGAAATCTCCCCCCAAATTGGACATTTTCTTCCAGAAATGCCACATTTCTCCCAATATATCACATCTTCTCCAAGAAATACAGCTTTCCCCCGTCAAATAGGACCTTTTCTCCCACAAATACCTGTTTTATCCCTCAAATTGGACATATTCTTCCTGACATGCCAGATTTCTCCCAAATAGATCACATCTTCTCCAAGAAATACCAGCTTTCCCCCTTCAAATAGGACCTTTTCACCCACAAATACCTGTTTTATCCCAAAAGAGGACAGTTTCTTCCAGAAATGCCACATTTCTCCCAAATATATCACATCTTCTCCAAGAAATACCAGGATTCCTCCTGAAATAGGACCTTCTCACCCAAAACTACCAGCCTTCTCTCCCCAAATTGGACATTTTCTTCCAGAAAGGCCACATTTCTCCCAAATAGATCACCATCTTCTCCAAGAAATACCAGGATTCCTCCTGAAATAGGACCTTCTCACCCAAAACTACCAGAAATCTCCCCACAAATTGACATTTTCTTCCAGAAATGCACATTTCTCCCAAATATATCACATCTTCTCCAAGAAATACAGCTTTCCCCGTCAAATAGGACCTTTTCTCCCACAAATACCTCTTTTATCCCTCAAATTGGACATATTCTTCCAGACATGCCAGATTTCTCCCAAATAGATCACATCTTCTCCAAGAAATACCAGCTTTCCCCCTTCAAATAGGACATTTTCACCACAAATACCTCTTTTATCCCCAAAAGAGAACATTTTCTTCCAGAAAGGCCACATTTCTCCCAAATAGATCTCATCTTCTCCAAGAAATACCACGTTTCCCCCTTCAAATAGGACCTTTTCACCCACAAATACCTGTTTTATCCCCAAAACAGGGCAGTTTCTTCCAGACATGCCACATTTCTCCCAAATATATCACATCTTCTCCTAGAAATACCAGGATTCCTCCTGAAATACGACCTTTTCACCCACAAATACCTCTTTTATCCCTCAAATAGGACAGTTTCTTCCAGAAATGCCTCATTTCTCCCAAATATATCACATCTTCTCCAAGAAATACCAGCTTTCCCCGTCAAATAGGACCTTTTCTCCCACAAATACCTGTTTTATCCCTCAAATTGGACATATTCTTCCAGAAATGCCTCATTTCTCCCAAATATATCACATCTTCTCCAAGAAATACCACGTTTCCCCCTTCAAATAGGACCTTATCACCCACAAATACCTCTTTTATCCCCAAAAGAGGACAGTTTCTTCCAGAAATGCCACATTTCTCCCAAATATATCACATCTTCTCCAGAAATAACAGGTTTCCCCCTTCAAATACATCGTTTTCACCCACAAATACCTGTTTTATCCCAAAAGAGGACAGTTTCTTCCAGAAATGCCTGATTTCTCCCAAATATACCACATCTTCTCAAGAAATACCAGGTTTCCCCCTTCAAATAGGGCCTTTTCACCCACAAATACCTCTTTTATCCCCAAAAGAGGACAGTTTCTTCCTGACATGCCACATTTCTCCCAAATATATCACATCTTCTCCAAGAAATACCAGGGTTCCCCCTTCAAAAAGGACCTTTTCAACCACAAATACCTGTTTTATCCCCAAAAGAGGACAGTTTCTTCCAGAAATGCCACATTTCTGCCAAATAGATCACATCTTCTCCAAGAAATACCGGGGTTCCCCTTCAAATAGGACCTTATCACCCACAAATACCTCTTTTATCCCAAAAGAGGACAGTTTCTTCCAGAAATGGCCACATTTCTCCCAAATATATCACATCTTCTCCAAGAAATACCACGTTTCCCCCTTCAAATAGGACCTTTTCACCCACAAATACCTCTTTTATCCCCAAAAGAGGACAGTTTCTTCCAGAAATGCCACATTTTTCCCAAATATATCACATCTTCTCCAAGAAATAACAGGTTTCCCCCTTCAAATACAACGTTTACACCCACAAGTACCTGTTTTATCCCCAAAAGAGGACAGTTTCTTCCAGAAATGCCTGATTTCTCCCATATATACCACATCTTCTCCAAGAAATACCACGTTTCCCCATTCAAATATTACCTTTTCACCACAAATACCTGTTTTATCCCCAAAACAGGGCAGTTTCTTCCAGACATGCCACATTTCTCCCAAATATATCACATCTTCTCCTGGAAATACCAGGTTTCCCCCTTCAAATAGGACCTTTTCACCCACAAATACCTCTTTGATCCACAAAAGAGCACAGTTTCTTCCAGAAATGCCACATTTCTCCCAAATAGATCACATCTTCTCCAAGAAATACCAGGATTCCTCCTGAAATAGGACCTTTTCACCCACAAATACCTCTTTTATCCCTCAAATAGGACAGTTTCTTCCAGAAATGCCACATTACACCCTAACACATCACATCTTCTCCAAGAAATACCAGGTTTCCAACTTCAAATAGGACCTTTTCACCCACAAATACCTCTTTTATCCCCAAAAGAGGACAGTTTCTTCCAGAAATGCCACATTTCTCCCAAATAGATCACATCTTCTCCAAGAAATACCAGGATTCCTCCTGAAATAGGAACTTTTCTCCCACAAATACCAGCCTTCTCCCCCCAAAATAGACAGTTTCTTCCAGAAATGCCACATTTCTCCCAAATATATCACATCTTAGCCAAGAAATACCAGGGTTCCCCCTTCAAATAGGACCTTTTTCATCAACAAATACCTCTTTATCCGCCAAAAGAGGACAGTTTCTTCCAGAAATGCCAGATTTCTCCCAATAGATCACATCTTCTCCAAGAAATACCAGGTTTCCCCCTTCAAATAGGACCTTTTCACCCACAAATACCTCTTTTGTCCCAAAATAGAACAGTTACGTCCAGAAATGCCACATTTCTCCCAAACATATCACATCTTCTCCAAGAAATACCAGGTTACCTCCTTGAAATAGGACCTTTTCACCCACAAATACCTCTTGTATCCCAAAAGAGGACAGTTTCTTCCAGAAAGGCCACATTTCTCCCAATATAGCACATCTTCTCCAAGAAATACCAGGTTTCCCCCTTCAAATAGGACCTTTTCACCCACAATACCTCTTTTATCCCCAAAAGAGGACAGTTTCTTCCAGAAATGCCACATTTCTCCCAAATATATCACATCTTCTCCAAGAAATACCAGGATTCCTCCTGAAATAGGACCTTCTCACCAAAAACTACCAGCCTTCTCCCCCAAATTGGACATTTTCTTCCAGAAAGGCCACATTTCTCCCAAATAGATCACATCTTCTCCAAGAAATACCAGGATTCCTCCTGAAATAGGACCTTCTCACCCAAAACTACCAGAAATCTCCCCCCAAATTGGACATTTTCTTCCAGAAATGCCACATTTCTCCCCAATATATCACATCTTCTCCAAGAAATACCAGCTTTCCCCCGTCAAATAGGACCCTTTTCTCCCACAAATACCTGTTTTATCCCTCAAATTGGACATATTCTTCCTGACATGCCAGATTTCTCCCAAATAGATCACATCTTCTCCAAGAAATACCAGCTTTCCCCCTTCAAATAGGACCTTTTCACCCACAAATACCTGTTTTATCCCCAAAAGAGGACAGTTTCTTCCAGAAATGCCACATTTCTCCCAAATATATCACATCTTCTCCAAGAAATACCAGGATTCCTCCTGAAATAGGACCTTCTCACCCAAAACTACCAGCCTTCTCTCCCCAAATTGGACATTTTCTTCCAGAAAGGCCACATTTCTCCCAAATAGATCACATCTTCTCCAAGAAATACCAGGATTCCTCCTGAAATAGGACCTTCTCACCCAAAACTACCAGAAATCTCCCCACAAATTGGACATTTTCTTCCAGAAATGCCACATTTTCTCCCAAATATATCACATCTTCTCCAAGAAATACCAGCTTTCCCCGTCAAATAGGACCTTTTCTCCCACAAATACCTCTTTTATCCCTCAAATTGGACATATTCTTCCAGACATGCCAGATTTCTCCCAAATAGATCACATCTTCTCCAAGAAATACCAGCTTTCCCCCTTCAAATAGGACATTTTCACCCACAAATACCTCTTTTATCCCCAAAAGAGAACATTTTCTTCCAGAAAGGCCACATTTCTCCCAAATAGATCTCATCTTCTCCAAGAAATACCACGTTTCCCCCTTCAAATAGGACCTTTTCACCCACAAATACCTGTTTTATCCCCAAAACAGGGCAGTTTCTTCCAGACATGCCACATTTCTCCCAAATATATCACATCTTCTCCTAGAAATACCAGGATTCCTCCTGAAATACGACCTTTTCACCCACAAATACCTCTTTTATCCCTCAAATAGGACAGTTTCTTCCAGAAATGCCTCATTTCTCCCAAATATATCACATCTTCTCCAAGAAATACCAGCTTTCCCCCGTCAAATAGGACCTTTTCTCCCACAAATACCTGTTTTATCCCTCAAATTGGACATATTCTTCCAGAAATGCCTCATTTCTCCCAAATATATCACATCTTCTCCAAGAAATACCACGTTTCCCCCTTCAAATAGGACCTTATCACCCACAAATACCTCTTTTATCCCCAAAAGAGGACAGTTTCTTCCAGAAATGCCACATTTCTCCCAAATATATCACATCTTCTCCAAGAAATAACAGGTTTCCCCCTTCAAATACATCGTTTTCACCCACAAATACCTGTTTTATCCCCAAAGAGGACAGTTTCTTCCAGAAATGCCTGATTTCTCCCAAATATACCACATCTTCTCCAAGAAATACCAGGTTTCCCCCTTCAAATAGGGCCTTTTCACCCACAAATACCTCTTTTATCCCCAAAAGAGGACAGTTTCTTCCTGACATGCCACATTTCTCCCAAATATATCACATCTTCTCCAAGAAATACCAGGGTTCCCCCTTCAAAAGGACCTTTTCAACCACAAATACCTGTTTTATCCCCAAAAGAGGACAGTTTCTTCCAGAAATGCCACATTTCTGCCAAATAGATCACATCTTCTCCAAGAAATACCGGGGTTCCCCCTTCAAATAGGACCTTATCACCCACAAATACCTCTTTTATCCCCAAAAGAGGACAGTTTCTTCCAGAAATGCCACATTTCTCCCAAATATATCACATCTTCTCCAAGAAATACCACGTTTCCCCCTTCAAATAGGACCTTTTCACCCACAAATACCTCTTTTATCCCCAAAAGAGGACAGTTTCTTCCAGAAATGCCACATTTTTCCCAAATATATCACATCTTCTCCAAGAAATAACAGGTTTCCCCCTTCAAATACAACGTTTACACCCACAAGTACCTGTTTTATCCCCAAAAGAGGACAGTTTCTTCCAGAAATGCCTGATTTCTCCCATATATACCACATCTTCTCCAAGAAATACCACGTTTCCCCATTCAAATATTACCTTTTCACCCACAAATACCTGTTTTATCCCCAAAACAGGGCAGTTTCTTCCAGACATGCCACATTTCTCCCAAATATATCACATCTTCTCCTGGAAATACCAGGTTTCCCCCTTCAAATAGGACCTTTTCACCCACAAATACCTCTTTGATCCACAAAAGAGCACAGTTTCTTCCAGAAATGCCACATTTCTCCCAAATAGATCACATCTTCTCCAAGAAATACCAGGATTCCTCCTGAAATAGGACCTTTTCACCCACAAATACCTCTTTTATCCCTCAAATAGGACAGTTTCTTCCAGAAATGCCACATTACACCCTAACACATCACATCTTCTCCAAGAAATACCAGGTTTCCAACTTCAAATAGGACCTTTTCACCCACAAATACCTCTTTTATCCCCAAAAGAGGACAGTTTCTTCCAGAAATGCCACATTTCTCCCAAATAGATCACATCTTCTCCAAGAAATACCAGGATTCCTCCTGAAATAGGAACTTTTCTCCCACAAATACCAGCCTTCTCCCCCCAAAATAGGACAGTTTCTTCCAGAAATGCCACATTTCTCCCAAATATATCACATCTTAGCCAAGAAATACCAGGGTTCCCCCTTCAAATAGGACCTTTTTCATCAACAAATACCTCTTTTATCCGCAAAAGAGGACAGTTTCTTCCAGACATGCCACATTTCTCCCAAATATATCACATCTTCTCCAAGAAATACCAGGATTCCTCCTGAAATAGGACCTTCTCACCCACTAATACCAGGCTTCTCCCCACAAATTGAACAGTTTCTTCCAGAAATGCCTCATTTCTTCCAAATAGATCACATCTTCTCCAAGAAATACCAGGTTTCCCCCTCGAAATAGGACCTTTTCTCCCACAAATACCTCTTTTATCCCCAAAATAGGACAGTTTCTTCCAGACATGCCACATTTCTCCCAAATATATCACATCTTCTCCAAGAAATAACAGGTTTCCCCCTTCAAATACAACGTTTTCACCCACAAATACCTGTTTTATCCCCAAAAGAAGACAGTTTCTTCCAGAAATGCCACATTTCTCCCAAATATACCACATCTTCTCCAAGAAATACCAGCTTTCCCCCTTCAAATAGGACCTTTTCACCCACAAATACCTCTTTTATCCCCAA
The DNA here is from genome assembly GCA_030408155.1 of Lophura swinhoii. Lineage (NCBI taxonomy): Eukaryota > Metazoa > Chordata > Aves > Galliformes > Phasianidae > Lophura > Lophura swinhoii. The sequence goes on along the minus strand of JASCYN010000149.1, from coordinate 23,040,428 downwards.
AATAGGACAGTTTCTTCCAGAAAGGCCACATTTCTCCCAAATATATCACATATTCTCCAAGAAATACCAGGTTTCCCCCTTCAAATAGGACCTTTTCAACCGCAAATACCTCTTTTATCCCTCAAATTCAACATATTCTTCCAGAAATGCCAGATTTCTCCCAAATATATCACATCTTCTCCAAGATATACCACGTTTCCCCCTTCAAATAGGACCTTTTCACCGACAAATACCTGTTTTATCCCCAAAAGAGGACAGTTTCTTCCAGAAATGCCACAGTTCTCCCAAATATATCACATCTTCTCCAAGAAATACCAGCTTTCCCCCTTCAAATAGGAAATTTTCACCCACAAATACCTGTTTTATCCCCAAAATAGGACAGTTTCTTCCAGAAATGCCACATTTCTCCCAAATATAGAGCATCTTCTCCAAGAAATACCAGCTTTCCCCCTTCAAATAGGACCTTTTCACCCACAAATACCTGTTTTATCCCCAAAAGAGGACAGTTTCTTCCAGACATGCCACATTTCTCCCAAACATATCACGTCTCCTCCAAGAAATACCAGGATTCCTCCTGAAATAGGACCTTTTCTCCCACAAGTACCAGCCTTCTCCCCCCAAATAGGACATTTTCTTCCAGAAATGCCACATTTCTCCCAAATAGATCACATCTTCTCCAAGAAATACCAGGATTCCTCCTGAAATAGGACCTTTTCACCCACAAATACCTCTTTTATCCCTCATATAGGACAGTTTCTTCCAGAAATGCCACATTTCTCCCAAACACATCACATCTTCTCCAAGAAATACCAGGTTTCCAACTTCAAATAGGACCTTTTCACCCACAAATACCTCTTTTATCCCCAAAAGAGGACAGTTTCTTCCAGAAATGCCACATTTCTCCCAAATAGATCACATCTTCTCCAAGAAATACCAGGATTCCTCCTGAAATAGGACCTTCTCACCCACTAATACCAGGCTTCTCCCCACAAATTGGACAGTTTCTTCCAGAAATGCCTCATTTCTCCCAAATATATCACATCTTCTCCAAGAAATACCAGGTTTCCCCCTTCAAATAGGACCTTTTCAACCTCAAATACCTGTTTTATGCGCAAAATACGACAGTTTCTTCCAGAAATGCCACATTTCTCCCAAATAGATCACATCTTCTCCAAGAAATACCACGTTTCCCCCTTCAAATAGGACCTTTTCTGCATGAAATTCCTCTTTTATCCCCAAAAGAGGACATTTTCTTCCAGAAATGCCACATTTCTCCCAAATAGATCACATCTTCTCCAAGAAATACCAGGTTTCCCCCTGGAAATAGGATCTTTTCAACCACTAATACCTCTTTTATCCCCAAAATAGGACAGTTTCTTCCGGAAAGGCCACATTTCTCCCAGATATATCACATCTTCTCCAAGAAATGCCAGGATTCCTCCTGAAATAGGACCTTCTCTCCCAAAACTACCAGCCTTCTCCCCCCAAATTGGACATTTTCTTCCAGAAATGCCACATTTCTCCCAAATATATCATATCTTCTCCAAGAAATACCAGGATTCCTCCTGAAATAGGACCTTCTCACCCAAAACTACCAGCCTTCTCCCCACAAATTGGACATTTTCTTCCAGAAAGGCCACATTTCTCCCAAATAGATCACATCTTCTCCAAGAAATACCAGGGTTCCCCCTTCAAATAGGACCTTTTCTCCCACAAATTCCTGTTTTATCCCCAAAATAGGACAGTTTCTTCCAGACATGCCACATTTCTCCCAAATATATCACATCTTCTCCAAGAAATACCGGGGTTCCGCCTTCAAATAGGACCTTATCACCCACAGATACCTGTTTTATCCCCAAAAGAGGACAGTTTCTGCCAGAAATGCCACATTTCTCCCAAATATATCACATCTTCTCCAAGAAATAACAGGTTTCCCCCTTCAAATAGGACCTTTTCACCCACAAATACCTCTTTTATCCCCAAAAGAGGACAGTTTCTTCCAGAAATGCCACATTTCTCCCAAAAACATCACATCTTCTCCAAGAAATACCACGTTTCCCCCTTCAAATAGGACCTTTTCACCCACAAATACCTGTTTTATCCCCAAAAGAGGACAGTTTCTTCCAGAAATGCCTGATTTCTCCCAAATATACCAAATCTTCTCCAAGAAATACCACTTTTCCCCCTTCAAATAGGACCTTTTCACCCACAAATACCTGTTTTATCCCCAAAACAGGGCAGTTTCTTCCAGACATGCCACATTTCTCCCAAATATATCACATCTTCTCCTAGAAATACCAGGTTTCCCCCTTCAAATAGGACCTTTTCACCCACAAACACCTCTTTTATCCCCAAAAGAGGACAGTTTCTTCCAGAAATGCCACATTTCTCCCAAACACATCACAACTTCTCCAAGAAATACCAGGATTCCTCCTGAAATAGGACCTTTTCACCCACAAATACCTCTTTTATCCCTCAAATAGGACAGTTTCTTCCAGAAATGCCACATCTCTCCCAAACACATCACATCTTCTCCAAGAAATACCAGGTTTCCAACTTCAAATAGGACCTTTTCACCCTCAAATACCTCTTTTATCCCCAAAAGAGGACAGTTTCTTCCAGAAATGCCACATTTCTCCCAAATATACCACATCTTCTCCAAGAAATACCAGGATTCCTCCTGAAATAGGAACTTTTCTCCCACAAATACCAGCCTTCTCCCCCCAAAATAGGACAGTTTCTTCCAGAAATGCCACATTTCTCCCAAATAGATCACATCTTCTCCAAGAAATACCAGGTTTCCCCCTTCAAATAGGACCTTATCACCCACATATACCTGTTTTATCCCCAAAACAGGACAGTTTCTTCCAGAAAGGCCACATTTCTCCCAAATAGATCACATCTTCTCCAAGAAATACCAGGTTTCCCCCTTCAAATAGGACTTTTTCACCAACAAATACCTCTTTTATCCCCAAAAGAGGACAGTTTCTTCCAGAAATGCCACATTTCTCCCAAATATATCACATCTTCTCCAAGAAATAACACGTTTCCCCCTTCAAATACAACGTATTCACCCACAAGTACCTGTTCTATCCCCAAAAGAGGACAGTTTCTTCCAGAAATGCCTGATTTCTCCCGAATATACCACATCTTCTCCAAGAAATACCACGTTTCCCCCTTCAAATAGGACCTTTTCACCCACAAATACCTGTTTTATCCCAAAAACAGGGCAGTTTCTTCCAGACATGCCACATTTCTCCCAAATATATCACATCTTCTCCAAGAAATACCAGGTTTCCCCCTTCAAATAGGACCTTTTCACCCACAAATACCTCTTTTATCCCCAAAAGAGGACAGTTTCTTCCAGAAATGCCACATTTCTCCCAAATAGATCACATCTTCTCCAAGAAATACCAGGATTCCTCCTGAAATAGGACCTTTTCACCCACAAATACCTCTTTTATCCCTCAAATAGGACAGTTTCTTCCAGAAATGCCACATTTCTCCCAAACACATCACATCTTCTCCAAGAAATACCAGGTTTCCAACTTCAAATAGGACCTTTTCACCCAAAAATACGTCTTTTATCCCCAAAGTAGGACAGTTTCTTCCAGAAATGCCACATTTCTCCCAAACACATCACATCTTCTCCAAGAAATACCAGGTTTCCAACTTCAAATAGGACCTTTTCACCCACAAATATCTCTTTTATCCCCAAAAGAGGACAGTTTCTTCCAGAAATGCCACATTTCTCCCAAATATACCACATCTTCTCCAAGAAATACCAGGATTCCTCCTGAAAGAGGAACTTTTCTCCCACAAATACCAGCCTTCTCCCCCCAAAATAGGACAGTTTCTTCCAGAAATGCCACATTTCTCCCAAATAGATCACATCTTCTCCAAGAAATACCAGGTTTCCCCCTTCAAATAGGACCTTATCACCCACATATACCTGTTTAATCCCCAAAAGAGGACAGTTTCTTCCAGAAAGGCCAAATTTCTCCCAAATATATCACATCTTCTCCAAGAAATACCAGCTTTCCCCCTTCAAATAGGACTTTTTCACCAACAAATACCTCTTTTATCCCCAAAAGAGGACAGTTTCTTCCAGAAATGCCACATTTCTCCCAAATATATCACATCTTCTCCAAGAAATAACAGGTTTCCCCCTTCAAATACAACGTTTTCACCCACAAGTACCTGTTTTATCCCCAAAAGAGGACAGTTTCTTCCAGAAATGCCTGATTTCTCCCAAATATACCACATCTTCTCCAAGAAATACCACGTTTCCCCCTTCAAATAGGACCTTTTCACCCACAAATACCTGTTTTATCCCCAAAACAGGGCAGTTTCTTCCAGACATGCCACATTTCTCCCAAATATATCACATCTTCTCCTAGAAATTCCAGGTTTCCCCCTTCAAATAGGACCTTTTCACCCACAAATACCTCTTTTATCCCCAAAAGAGGACAGTTTCTTCCAGAAATGCCACATTTCTCCCAAATATATCACATCTTCTCCAAGAAATACCAGGATTCCTCCTGAAATTGGACCTTTTCACCCACAAATACCTCTTTTATCCCTCAAATAGGACAGTTTCTTCCAGAAATGCCACATCTCTCCCAAACACATCACATCTTCTCCAAGAAATACCAGGTTTCCCCCTTCAAATAGGACCTTTTCACCCACAAATACCTCTTTTATCCCCAAAAGAGGACAGTTTCTTCCAGAAATGCCACATTTCTCCCAAATAGATCACATCTTCTCCAAGAAATACCAGGATTCCTCCTGAAATAGGAACTTTTCTCCCACAAATACCAGCCTTCTCCCCCCAAAATAGGACAGTTTCTTCCAGAAATGCCACATTTCTCCCAAATAGATCACATCTTCTCCAAGAAATACCAGGTTTCCCCCTTCAAATAGGACCTTTTCACCCACAAATACCTCTTTTATCCCCAAAAGAGGACAGTTTCTTCCAGACATGCCACATTTCTCCCAAATATATCACATCTTCTCCAAGAAATACCAGGGTTCCCCCTTCAAATAGGACCTTATCACCCACAAATACCTCTTTTATCCCCAAAAGAGGACAGTTTCTTCCAGAAATGCCAGATTTCTCCCAAATATATCACATCTTCTCCAAGAAATACCATGTTTCCCCCTTCAAATAGGACCTTTTCACCCACAAATACCTCTTTTATCCCCAAAAGAGGACAGTTTCTTCCCGGAATGCCACATTTCTCCCAAATATATCACATCTTCTCCAAGAAATAACAGGTTTCCCCCTTCAAATACAACGTTTTCACCCACAAATACCTGTTTTATCCCCAATAGAGGACAGTTTCTGCCAGAAATGCCACATTTCTCCCAAATATACCACATCTTCTCCAAGAAATACCAGCTTTCCCCCTTCAAATAGGACCTTTTCACCCACAAATACCTCTTTTATCCCCAAAAGAGGACAGTTTCTTCCAGACATGCCACATTTCTCCCAAATATATCACATCTTCTCCAAGAAATACCAGGTTTCCCCCTTCAAATAGGACCTTTTCAACCACAAATACCTGTTTTATCCCTCAAATTCAACATATTCTTCCAGAAATGCCAGATTTCTCCCAAATATATCACATCTTCTCCAAGATATACCACGTTTCCCCCTTCAAATAGGTCCTTTTCACACACAAATACCTGTTTTATCCCCAAAATAGGACAGTTTCTTCCAGAAATGCCACAGTTCTCCCAAATATATCACATCTTCTCCAAGAAATACCAGGTTTCCCCCTTCAAATAGGAAATTTTCACCCACAAATACCTCTTTTATCCCCAAAATAGGACAGTTTCTTACAGAAAGGCCACATTTCTCCCAAATATACCTCATCTTCTCCAAGAAATACAAGCTTTCCCCCTTCAAATAGGACCTTTTCACCCACAAATACCTCTTTTATCCCCAAAATAGGACAGTTTCTTCCAGAAATGCCACATTTCTCCCAAACATATCACATCTCCTCCAAGAAATACCAGGATTCCTCCTGAAATAGGACCTTTTCTCCCACAAGTACCAGCCTTCTCCCCCCAAATAGGACATTTTCTTCCAGACATGCCACATTTCTCCCAAATATATCACATCTTCTCCAAGAAATATCAGCTTTCCCCCTTCAAATAGGACCTTTTCACCCACACATACCTCTTTTATCCCCAAAAGAGGACAGATTCTTCCAGACATGCCACATTTCTCCCAAATATATCACATCTTCTCCAAGAAATACCAGGGTTCCCCCTTCAAATAGGACCTTTTCACCAACAAATACCTGTTTTATCCCCAAAAGAGGACAGTTTCTTCCAGAAATGCCACATTTCTCCCAAACATATCACATCTTCTCCAAGAAATACCGGGGTTCCCCCTTCAAATAGGACCTTATCACCCACAAATACCTCTTTTATCCCCAAAAGAGGACAGTTTCTTCCAGAAATGCCACATTTCTCCCAAATATATCACATCTTCTCCAAGAAATACCAGGATTCCTCCTGAAATAGGACCTTCTCACCCACTAATACCAGGCTTCTCCCCACAAATTGGACAGTTTCTTCCAGAAATGCCTCATTTCTCCCAAATATATCACATCTTCTCCAAGAAATACCAGGTTTCCCCCTCGAAATAGGACCTTTTCTCCCACAAATACCTCTTTTATCCCCAAAAGAGGACAGTTTCTTCCAGAAATGCCACATTTCTCCCAAATAGATCACATCTTCTCCAAGAAATACCAGCTTTCCCCCTTCAAATAGGACCTTTTCAACCACAAATACCTGTTTTATGCCCAAAATACGACAGTTTCTTCCAGAAATGCCACATTTCTCCCAAATAGATCACATCTTCTCCAAGAAATACCACGTTTCCCCCTTCAAATAGGACCTTATCTCCATGAAATACCACTTTTATCCCCAAAAGAGGACATTTTCTTCCAGAAATGCCACATTTCTCCCAAATAGATCACATCTTCTCCAAGAAATACCAGGTTTCCCCCTTCAAATAGGATCTTTTCAACCACTAATACCTCTTTTATCCCCAAAATAGGACAGTTTCTTCCGGAAAGGCCACATTTCTCCCAGATATATCACATCTTCTCCAAGAAATGCCAGGATTCCTCCTGAAATAGGACCTTCTCACCCAAAACTACCAGCCTTCTCCCCCCAAATTGGACATTTTCTTCCAGAAATGCCACATTTCTCCCAAATATATCATATCTTCTCCAAGAAATACCAGGATTCCTCCTGAAATAGGACCTTCTCACCCAAAACTACCAGTCTTCTCCCCCCAAATTGGACATTTTCTTCCAGAAAGGCCACATTTCTCCCAAATAGATCACATCTTCTCCAAGAAATACCAGCTTTCCCCCTTCAAATAGGACCTTTTCTCCCACAAATACCTCTTTTATCCCCAAAATAGGACAGTTTCTTCCAGACATGCCACGTTTCTCCCAAATATATCACATCTTCTCCAAGAAATACCACGTTTCCCCCTTCAAATAGGACCTTTTCACCCACAAATACCTCTTTTCTCTCCAAAAGAGGACAGTTTCTTCCAGACATGCCACATTTCTCCAAATATATCACATCTTCTCCAAGAAATAACAGGTTTCCCCCTTCAAATACAACGTTTTCACCCACAAATACCTCTTTTATCCCCAAAAGAGGACAGTTTCTTCCAGAAATGCCTGATTTCTCCCAAATATACCACATCTTCTCCAAGAAATACCACGTTTCCCCCTTCAAATAGGACCTTTTCACCCACAAATACCTGTTTTATCCCCAAAATAGGGCAGTTTCTTCCAGACATGCCACATTTCTCCCAAATATATCACATCTTCTCCAAGAAATACCAGGATTCCTCCTGAAATAGGACCTTTTCACCCATAAATACCTCTTTTATCCCTCAAATAGGACAGTTTCTTCCAGAAATGCCACATTTCTCCCAAATATATCACATCTTCTCCAAGAAATACCACGTTTCCCCCTTGAATTAGGACCTTTTCTCCATGAAATACCTCTTTTATCCCCAAAAGAGGACATTTTCTTCCAGAAATGCCACATTTCTCCCAAATATATCACATCTTCTCCAAGAAATACCAGGATTCCCCTTCAAATAGGACCTTTTCAACCACTAATACCTCTTTTATCCCCAAAAGAGGACAGTTTCTTCCAGAAAGGCCACATTTCTCCCAAATATATCACATCTTCTCCAAGATATGCCAGGATTCCTCCTGAAATAGGACATTCTCACCCAAAACTACCAGCCTTCTCCCCCCAAATTGGACATTTTCTTCCAGAAATGCCACATTTCTCTCTAACATATCACATCTTCTCCAAGAAATACCAGGATTCCTCCTGAAATAGGACCTTCTCACCCAAAACTACCAGCCTTCTCCCCCCAAATTGGACATTTTCTTCCAGACATGCCACATTACTCCCAAATAGATCACATCTTCTCCGAGAAATACCAGGTTTCCCCCTTCAAATAGGACCTTTTCTCCCACAAATACCTCTTTTATCCCCAAAACAGGACAGTTTCTTCCGGAAATGCCACATTTCTCCCAAACATATCACATCTTTTCCAAGAAATACCAGGTTTCCCCCTTCAAATAGGACCTTTTCACCAACAAATACCTCTTTTATCCCCAAAAGAGGACAGCTACTTCCAGACATGCCACATTTCTCCCAAATATATCACATCATCTCCAAGAAATACCAGGGTTCCCCCTTCAAATAGGACCTTATCACCCACAAATACCTCTTTTATCCCCAAAAGAGGACAGTTTCTTCCAGAAATGCCACATTTCTCCCAAATATATCACATCTTCTCCAAGAAATACCATGTTTCCCCCTTCAAATAGGACCTTTTCACCCACAAATACCTCTTTTATCCCCAAAATAGGACAGTTTCTGCCAGGAATGCCACATTTCTCCCAAATATATCACATCTTCTCCAAGAAATAACAGGTTTCCCCCTTCAAATACAACGTTTTCACCCACAAATACCTGTTTTATCCCCAAAAGAGGACAGTTTCTTCCAGAAATGCCACATTTCTCCCAAATATACCACATCTTCTCCAAGAAATACCAGGTTTCCCCCTTCAAATAGGACCTTTTCACCAACAAATACCTGTTTTATCCCCAAAATAAGACAGTATCTTCCAGAAAGGCCAGATTTCTCCCAAATATATCACATCTTCTCCAAGAAATACCACGTTTCCCCCTTCAAATAGGACCTTTTCACCCACAAATACCTGTTTTATCCCCAAAATAGGACAGTTTCTTACAGAAAGGCCACATTTCTCCAAATATTCCTCATCTTCTCCAAGAAATACCAGCTTTCCCCCTTCAAATAGGACCTTTTCACCCACAAATACCTGTTTTATCCCCAAAAGAGGACAGTTTCTTCCAGAAATGCCACATTTCTCCCAAACATATCACATCTCCTCCAAGAAATACCAGGATTCCTCCTGAAATAGGACCTTTTCTCCCACAAGTACCAGCCTTCTCCCCCCAAATGGGACATTTTCTTCCAGACATGCCACATTTCTCCCAAATATATCACATCTTCTCCAAGAAATATCAGCTTTCCCCCTTCAAATAGGACCTTTTCACCCACACATACCTCTTTTATCCCCAAAAGAGGACAGTTTCTTCCAGACATGCCACATTTCTCCCAAATGTATCACATCTTCTCCAAGAAATACCAGGGTTCCCCCTTCAAATAGGACCTTTTCACCCACAAATACCTCTTTTATCCCCAAAAGAGGACAGTTTCTTCCAGAAATGCCACATTTCTCCCAAACATATCACATATTCTCCAAGAAATACCAGCTTTCCCCCTTCAAATAGGACCTTATCACCCACAAATACCTCTTTTATCCCCAAAATAGGACAGTTTCTTCCAGAAATGCCACATTTCTCCCAAATATATCACATCTTCTCCAAGAAATACCAGGATTCCTCCTGAAATAGGACCTTCACACCCACTAATACCAGGCTTTTCCCCACAAATTGGACAGTTTCTTCCAGAAATGCCTCATTTCTCCCAAATATATCACATCTTCTCCAAGAAATACCAGGTTTCCCCCTCGAAATAGGACCTTTTCTCCCACAAATACCTCTTTTATCCCCAAAAGAGGACAGTTTCTTCCAGAAATGCCACATTTCTCCCAAATAGATCACATCTTCTCCAAGAAATACCAGCTTTCCCCCTTCAAATAGGACCTTTTCACCCACAAATACCTGTTTTATGCCCAAAATACGACAGTTTCTAACAGAAATGCCACATTTCTCCCAAATAGATCACATCTTCTCCAAGAAATACCACGTTTCCCCCTTCAAATAGGACCTTATCTCCATGAAATACCTCTTTTATCCCCAAAAGAGGACATTTTCTTCCAGAAATGCCACATTTCTCCCAAATATATATCATCTTCTCCAAGAAATACCCGGTTTCCCCCTGGAAATAGGATCTTTTCAACCACTAATACCTCTTTTATCCCCAAAAGAGGACAGTTTCTTCCGGAATGGCCACATTTCTCCCAGATATATCACATCTTCTCCAAGAAATGCCAGGATTCCTCCTGAAGTAGGACCTTCTCACCCAAAACTACCAGCCTTCTCCCCCCAAATTGGACATTTTCTTCCAGAAATGCCACATTTCTCCCAAATATATCATATCTTCTCCAAGAAATACCAGGATTCCTCCTGAAATAGGACCTTCTCACCCACAAGTACCAGCCTTCTCCCCCCAAATTGGACATTTTCTTCCAGAAAGGCCTCATTTCTCCCAAATAGATCACATCTTCTCCAAGAAATACCAGCTTTCCCCCTTCAAATAGGACCTTTTCTCCCACAAATACCTCTTTTATCCCCAAAATAGGACAGTTTCTTCCAGACATGCCACATTTCTCCCAAATATATCACATCTTCTCCAAGAAATACCAGGTTTCCCCCTTCAAATAGGACCTTTTCACCCACAAATACCTCTTTTATCCCCAAAAGAGAACAGTTTCTTATAGAAAGGCCACATTTCTCCCAAATATATCACATCTTCTCCAAGAAATACCAGGATTCCTCCTGAAATAGGACCTTTTCACCCACAAATACCTCTTTTATCCCCAAAAGAGAACAGTTTCTTATAGAAAGGCCACATTTCTCCCAAATATATCACATCTTCTCCAAGATATGCCAGGATTCCTCCTGAAAAAGGACCTTCTCACCCAAAACTACCAGCCTTCTCCCCCCAAATTGGACATTTTCTTCCAGAAATGCCACATTTCTCCCAAACATATCACTTCTTCTCCAAGAAATACTAGGATTCCTCCTGAAATAGGACCTTCTCACCCAAAACTACCAGCCTTCTCCCCCCAAATTGGTCATTTTCTTCCAGACATGCCACATTTCTCCCAAATATATCACATCTTCTCCAAGAAATACCACGTTTCCCCCTTCAAATAGGACCTTATCACCCACAAATACCTCTTTTATCCCCAAAAGAGGACAGTTTCTTCCAGAAATGCCACATTTCTCCCAAATATATCACATCTTCTCCAAGAAATACCAGGATTCCTCCTGAAATAGGACCTTCTCACCCACTAATACCAGGCTTCTCCCCACAAATTGTACAGTTTCTTCCAGAAATGCCTCATTTCTCCCAAATATATCACATCTTCTCCAAGAAATACCAGCTTTCCCCCTCGAAATAGTACCTTTTCACCCACAAATACCTGTTTTATCCCCAAAAGAGGACAGTTTCTTCCAGAAAGGCCAGATTTCTCCCAAATAGATCACATCTTCTCCAAGAAATACCAGCTTTCCCCCTTCAAATAGGACCTTTTCAACCACAAATACCTGTTTTATGCCCAAAATACGACAGTTTCTTCCAGAAATGCCACATTTCTCCCAAATAGATCACATCTTCTCCAAGAAATACCACGTTTCCCCCTTCAAATAGGACCTTTTCTCCATGAAATACATCTTTTTTCCCCAAAAGAGGACAGTTTCTTCCAGAAATGCCACATTTCTCCCAAATATATCACATCTTCTCCAAGAAATACCACGTTTCCCCCTTCAAATAGGATCTTTTCAACCACTAATACCTCTTTTATCCCCAAAATAGGACAGTTTCTTCCGGAAAGGCCACATTTCTCCCAGATATATCACATCTTCTCCAAGAAATGCCAGGATTCCTCCTGAAATAGGACCTTCTCACCCAAAACTACCAGCCTTCTCCCCCCAAATTGGACATTTTCTTCCAAAAATGCCACATTTCTCCCAATTATATCATATCTTCTCCAAGAAATACCAGGATTCCTCCTGAAATAGGACCTTCTCACCCAAAACTACCAGCCTTCTCCCCCCAAAATAGGACAGTTTCTTCCAGAAATGCCAGATTTCTCCCAAATATATCACATCTTCTCCAAGAAATAACAGGTTTCCCCCTTCAAATACAACGTTTTCAACCACAAATACCTGTTTTATCCCCAAAAGAGGACAGTTTCTTCCAGACATGCCACATTTCTCCCAAATATACCACATCTTCTCCAAGAAATACCATGTTAACCCTTCAAATAGGACCTTTTCACCCACAAGTACCTGTTTTATCCCCAAAATAGGACAGTTTCTTCCAGACATGCCACATTTCTCCCAAATATATCACATCTTCTCCAAGAAATACCTGCTTTCCCCCTTCAAATAGGACCTTTTCACCAACAAATACCTCTTTGATCCCCAAAAGAGGGCAGTTTCTTCCAGAAATGCCACATTTCTCCCAAATATATCACATCTTCTCCAAGAAATAACAGGATTCCTCCTGAAATAGGACCTTTTCACCCACAAATACCTCTTTTATCCCTCAAATAGGACAGTTTCTTCCAGAAATGCCACATTTCTCCAAAATATATCACATTTTCTCCAAGAAATACCACGTTTCCCCCTTGAATTAGGACCTTTTCTCCATGAAATACCTCTTTTATCCCCAAAAGAGGACATTTTCTTCCAGAAATGCCACATTTCTCCCAAATAGATCACATCTTCTCCAAGAAATACCAGGTTTCCCCCTTCAAATAGGACCTTTTCAACCACTAATACCTCTTTTATCCCCAGAAGAGGACAGTTTCTTCCAGAAAGGCCACATTTCTCCCAAATATATCACATTTTCTCCAAGAAATGCCGGGATTCCTCCTGAAATAGGACCTTCTCACCCAAAACTACCAGCCTTCTCCCCCCAAATTGGACATTTTCTTCCAGAAATGCCACATTTCTCCCAAACATATCACATCTTCTCCAAGAAATACCAGGATTCCTCCTGAAATAGGACCTTCTCACCCAAAACTACCGGCCTTCTCCCCCCAAATTGGACATTTTCTTCCAGAAAGGCCACATTTCTCCCAAATAGATCACATCTTCTCCAAGAAATACCAGCTTTCCCCCTTGAAATAGGACCTTTTCACCCACAAATACCTCTTTTATCCCTCAAATAGGACAGTTTCTTCCAGAAATGCCACATTTCTCCCAAATATATCACATCTTCTCCAAGAAATACCAGGTTTCCCCCTTCAAATAGGACCTTTTCACCCACAAATACCTCTTTTATCCCCAAAAGAGGACAGTTTCTTCCAGAAATGGCACATTTCTCCCAAATATATCACATCTTCTCCAAGAAATACCAGGTTTCCCCCTTCAAATAGGACCTTTTCACCCACAAATACCTCTTTTATCCCCAAAAGAGGACAGTTTCTACAAGACATGCCACATTTCTCCCAAATATATCACATCTTCTCCAAGAAATACCAGGGTTCCCCCGTCAAATAGGACCTTTTCGAAAACAAATACCTGTTTTATCCCTCAAATTGAACATATTCTTCCAGAAATGCCAGATTTCTCCCAAATATATCACATCTTCTCCAAGAAATACCAGGTTTCCCCCTTCAAATAGGACCTTTTCACCCACAAATACCTGTTTTATGCCCAAAATACGACAGTTTCTTCCAGAAATGCCTGATTTCTCCCAAATATACCACATCTTCTCCAAGAAATACCATGTTTCCCCCTTCAAATAGGACCTTTTCACCCACAAATACCTGTTTTATCCCCAAAATAGGGCAGTTTCTTCCAGACATGCCACATTTCTCCCAAATAGATCACATCTTCTCCAAGAAATACCTGCTTTCCCACTTCAAATAGGACCTTTTCACCAACAAATACCTCTTTGATCCCCAAAAGAGGGCAGTTTCTTCTAGAAAGGCCACATTTCTCCCAAATATATCACATCTTCTCCAGGAAATAACAGGATTCCTCCTGAAATAGGACCTTTTCACCCACAAATACCTCTTTTATCCCTCAAATAGGACAGTTTCTTCCAGAAATGCCACATTTCTCCCAAATATATCACATCTTCTCCAAGAAATACCACGTTTCCCCCTTGAATTAGGACCTTTTCTCCATGAAATACCTCTTTTATCCCCAAAAGAGGACAGTTTCTTCCAGAAATGCCACAATTCTCCCAAATATATCACATCTTCTCCAAGAAATACCAGGTTTCCCCCTTCAAATAGGACCTTTTCAACCACTAATACCTCTTTTATCCCCAAAAGAGGACAGTTTCTTCCAGAAAGGCCACATTTCTCCCAAATATATCACATCTTCTCCAAGAAATGCCAGGATTCCTCCTGAAATAGGACCTTCTCACCCAAAACTACCAGCCGTCTCCCCCAAAATTGGACATTTTCTTCCAGAAATGCCACATTTCTCCCAAACATATCACATCTTCTCCAAGAAATACCAGGATTCCTCCTGAAATAGGACCTTCTCACCCAAAACTACCAGCCTTCTCCCCCCAAATTGGACATTTTCTTCCAGAAAGGCCACATTTCTCCCAAATAGATCACATCTTCTCCAAGAAATAACAGCTTTCCCCCTTCAAATAGGACCTTTTCACCCACAAATACCTCTTTTATCCCCAAAAGAGGACAGTTTCTTCCAGAAATGCCAGATTTCTCCCAAATATATCACATCTTCTCCAAGAAATACCACGTTTCCCCCTTCATATAGGACCTTTTCACCCACAAATACCTCTTTTATCCCCAAAAGAGGACAGTTTCTTCCAGACATGCCACATTTCTCCCAAATATATCACATCTTCTCCAAGAAATACCAGCTTTCCACAAATGCCTGTTTTATCCCTCAAATTGAACATATTCTTCCAGAAATGCCACATTTCTCCCAAATAGATCACATCTTCTCCAAGAAATACCAGGTTTCCCCCTTCAAATAGGACCTTTTCACCCACAAATACCTGTTTTATGCCCAAAATACGACAGTTTCTTCCAGAAATGCCACATTTCTCCCAAATATATCATATCTTCTCCAAGAAATACCAGGGTTCCCCCTTCAAATAGGAAATTTTCACCCTCAAGTACCTGTTTTATCCCCAAAAGAGGACAGTTTCTTCAAGAAATGCCAGATTTCTCCCAAATAGATCACATCTTCTCAAAGAAATACCAGCTTTCCCCCTTCAAATAAGACCTTTTCACCGACAAATACCTGTTTTATCCCCAAAAGAGGACAGTTTCTTCCAGAAATGCCACATTTCTCCCAAATAGATCACATCTCCTCCAAGAAATACCAGAATTCCTCCTGAAATAGGAACTTTTCTCCCAGAAGTACCACCCTTCTCCCCCCAAATAGGACATTTTCTTCCAGACATGCCACATATCACCCAAATATATCACATCTTCGCCAAGAAATACCAGGATACCCCCTTCAAATAGGACCTTTTCACACACAAGTACCTCTGTCATCCCCAAAATAGAACAGTTTCTTCCAGAAATGCCACATTTCACCCAAACATATCACATCTTCTCCAAGAAATACCAGGATACCCCCTTCAAATAGGACCTTTTCACCCACAAGTACCTTTTTTATCCCCCCAAATAGGACAGTTTCTTCCAGACATGCCACATTTCTCCCAAATAGATCACATCTCCTCCAAGAAATACCAGGTTTTCCCCTGGAAATAGGACCTTTTCACCCACAAATACCTCTTTGATCCCCAAAAGAGGACAGTTTCTTATAGAAATGCCACATTTCTCCCAAATAGATCACATCTTCTCCAAGAAATACCAGGATTCCTCCTGAAATAGGACCTTTTCTCCCACAAATACCTCTTTTATCCCTCAAATTGGACAGTTTCTTCCAGAAATGCCACATTTTTCCCAAATAGATCACATCTTCTCCAAGAAATACCAGGATTCCTCCTGAAATAGGACCTTTTCTCCCACAAATACCAGCCTTCTCCCCCCAAATAGGACAGTTTCTTCCAGAAATGCCACATTTCTCCCAAATATAGCACATCTTCTCCAAGAAATACCAGCTTTCCCCCTTCAAATAGGACCTTATCACTCACAAATACCTCTTTTATCCCCAAAAGAGGACAGTTACGTCCAGAAATGCCACATTTCTCCAAAATATATCACATCTTCTCCAAGAAATGCCAGGTTTCCCCCTTCAAATAGGACCTTTTCACCCACAAATGCCTCTTTTATCCCCAAAAGAGGACAGTTTCTTCCAGGAATGCCACATTTCTCCCAAATATATCACATCTTCTCCAAGAAATACCAGGTTTCCCCCTTCAGAAGGACCTTTTCGCCCACAAATACCTGTTTTGTCCCCAAAAGAGGACAGTTTCTTCCAGAAAGGCCAGATTTCTCCCAAATATATCACATCTTCTCCAAGAAATACCAGGTTTCCCCCTTCAAATAGGACCTTTTCACCCACAAATACCTGTTTTATGCCCAAAATACGACAGTTTCTTCCAGAAATGCCTGATTTCTCCCAAATATACCACATCTTCTCCAAGAAATACCATGTTTCCCCCTTCAAATAGGACCTTTTCACCCACAAATACCTGTTTTATCCCCAAAATAGGGCAGTTTCTTCCAGACATGCCACATTTCTCCCAAATAGATCACATCTTCTCCAAGAAATACCTGCTTTCCCCCTTCAAATAGGACCTTTTCACCAACAAATACCTCTTTGATCCCCAAAAGAGGGCAGTTTCTTCTAGAAAGGCCACATTTCTCCCAAATATATCACATCTTCTCCAGGAAATAACAGGATTCCTCCTGAAATAGGACCTTTTCACCCACAAATACCTCTTTTATCCCTCAAATAGGACAGTTTCTTCCAGAAATGCCACATTTCTCCCAAATATATCACATCTTCTCCAAGAAATACCACGTTTCCCCCTTGAATTAGGACCTTTTCTCCATGAAATACCTCTTTTATCCCCAAAAGAGGACAGTTTCTTCCAGAAATGCCACATTTCTCCCTAACACATCACATCTTCTCCAAGAAATACCAGGTTTCCCCCTTCAAATAGGACCTTTTCAACCACTAATACCTCTTTTATCCCCAAAAGAGGACAGTTTCTTCCAGAAAGGCCACATTTCTCCCAAATATATCACATCTTCTCCAAGAAATGCCAGGATTCCTCCTGAAATTGGACCTTCTCACCCAAAACTACCAGCCGTCTCCCCCAAAATTGGACATTTTCTTCCAGAAATGCCACATTTCTCCCAAACATATCACATCTTCTCCAAGAAATACCAGGATTCCTCCTGAAATAGGACCTTCTCACCCAAAACTACCAGCCTTCTCCCCCCAAATTGGACATTTTCTTCCAGAAAGGCCACATTTCTCCCAAATAGATCACATCTTCTCCAAGAAATAACAGCTTTCCCCCTTCAAATAGGACCTTTTCACCCACAAATACCTCTTTTATCCCCAAAAGAGGACAGTTTCTTCCAGAAATGCCAGATTTCTCCCAAATATATCACATCTTCTCCAAGAAATACCACGTTTCCCCCTTCATATAGGACCTTTTCACCCACAAATACCTCTTTTATCCCCAAAAGAGGACAGTTTCTTCCAGACATGCCACATTTCTCCCAAATATATCACATCTTCTCCAAGAAATACCAGCTTTCCACAAATGCCTGTTTTATCCCTCAAATTGAACATATTCTTCCAGAAATGCCACATTTCTCCCAAATAGATCACATCTTCTCCAAGAAATACCATGTTTCCCCCTTCAAATAGGACCTTTTCACCCACAAATACCTGTTTTATGCTCAAAATACGACAGTTTCTTCCAGAAATGCCACATTTCTCCCAAATATATCATATCTTCTCCAAGAAATACCAGGGTTCCCCCTTCAAATAGGAAATTTTCACCCTCAAGTACCTGTTTTATCCCCAAAAGAGGACAGTTTCTTCAAGAAATGCCAGATTTCTCCCAAATAGATCACATCTTCTCAAAGAAATACCAGCTTTCCCCCTTCAAATAAGACCTTTTCACCGACAAATACCTGTTTTATCCCCAAAAGAGGACAGTTTCTTCCAGAAATGCCACATTTCTCCCAAATAGATCACATCTCCTCCAAGAAATACCAGAATTCCTCCTGAAATAGGAACTTTTCTCCCACAAGTACCACCCTTCTCCCCCCAAATAGGACATTTTCTTCCAGACATGCCACATATCACCCAAATATATCACATCTTCGCCAAGAAATGCCAGGATACCCCCTTCAAATAGGACCTTTTCACACACAAGTACCTCTGTCATCCCCAAAATAGAACAGTTTCTTCCAGAAATGCCACATTTCACCCAAACATATCACATCTTCTCCAAGAAATACCAGGATACCCCCTTCAAATAGGACCTTTTCACCCACAAGTACCTTTTTTATCCCCCCAAATAGGACAGTTTCTTCCAGACATGCCACATTTCTCCCAAATAGATCACATCTCCTCCAAGAAATACCAGGTTTTCCCCTGGAAATAGGACCTTTTCACCCACAAATACCTCTTTGATCCCCAAAAGAGGACAGTTTCTTATAGAAATGCCACATTTCTCCCAAATAGATCACATCTTCTCCAAGAAATACCAGGATTCCTCCTGAAATAGGACCTTTTCTCCCACAAATACCTCTTTTATCCCTCAAATTGGACAGTTTCTTCCAGAAATGCCACATTTTTCCCAAATAGATCACATCTTCTCCAAGAAATACCAGGATTCCTCCTGAAATAGGACCTTTTCTCCCACAAATACCAGCCTTCTCCCCCCAAATAGGACAGTTTCTTCCAGAAATGCCACATTTCTCCCAAATATAGCACATCTTCTCCAAGAAATACCAGCTTTCCCCCTTCAAATAGGACCTTATCACTCACAAATACCTCTTTTATCCCCAAAAGAGGACAGTTACGTCCAGAAATGCCACATTTCTCCAAAATATATCACATCTTCTCCAAGAAATGCCAGGTTTCCCCCTTCAAATAGGACCTTTTCACCCACAAATGCCTCTTTTATCCCCAAAAGAGGACAGTTTCTTCCAGGAATGCCACATTTCTCCCAAATATATCACATCTTCTCCAAGAAATACCACGTTTCCCCCTTCAGAAGGACCTTTTCGCCCACAAATACCTGTTTTGTCCCCAAAAGAGGACAGTTTCTTGCAGAAAGGCCAGATTTCTCCCAAATATATCACATCTTCTCCAAGAAATACCAGGTTTCCCCCTTCAAATAGGACCTTTTCACCCACAAATACCTGTTTTATGCCCAAAATACGACAGTTTCTTCCAGAAATGCCTGATTTCTCCCAAATATACCACATCTTCTCCAAGAAATACCATGTTTCCCCCTTCAAATAGGACCTTTTCACCCACAAATACCTGTTTTATCCCCAAAATAGTTCAGTTTCTTCCAGACATGCCACATTTCTCCCAAATAGATCACATCTTCTCCAAGAAATACCTGCTTTCCCCCTTCAAATAGGACCTTTTCACCAACAAATACCTCTTTGATCCCCAAAAGAGGGCAGTTTCTTCTAGAAAGGCCACATTTCTCCCAAATATATCACATCTTCTCCAGGAAATAACAGGATTCCTCCTGAAATAGGACCTTTTCACCCACAAATACCTCTTTTATCCCTCAAATAGGACAGTTTCTTCCAGAAATGCCACATTTCTCCCAAATATATCACATCTTCTCCAAGAAATACCACGTTTCCCCCTTGAATTAGGACCTTTTCTCCATGAAATACCTCTTTTATCCCCAAAAGAGGACAGTTTCTTCCAGAAATGCCACATTTCTCCCAAATATATCACATCTTCTCCAAGAAATACCAGGTTTCCCCCTTCAAATAGGACCTTTTCAACCACTAATACCTCTTTTATCCCCAAAAGAGGACAGTTTCTTCCAGAAAGGCCACATTTCTCCCAAATATATCACATCTTCTCCAAGAAATGCCAGGATTCCTCCTGAAATTGGACCTTCTCACCCAAAACTACCAGCCGTCTCCCCCAAAATTGGACATTTTCTTCCAGAAATGCCACATTTCTCCCAAACATATCACATCTTCTCCAAGAAATACCAGGATTCCTCCTGAAATAGGACCTTCTCACCCAAAACTACCAGCCTTCTCCCCCCAAATTGGACATTTTCTTCCAGAAAGGCCACATTTCTCCCAAATAGATCACATCTTCTCCAAGAAATAACAGCTTTCCCCCTTCAAATAGGACCTTTTCACCCACAAATACCTCTTTTATCCCCAAAAGAGGACAGTTTCTTCCAGAAATGCCAGATTTCTCCCAAATATATCACATCTTCTCCAAGAAATACCACGTTTCCCCCTTCATATAGGACCTTTTCACCCACAAATACCTCTTTTATCCCCAAAAGAGGACAGTTTCTTCCAGACATGCCACATTTCTCCCAAATATATCACATCTTCTCCAAGAAATACCAGCTTTCCACAAATGCCTGTTTTATCCCTCAAATTGAACATATTCTTCCAGAAATGCCACATTTCTCCCAAATAGATCACATCTTCTCCAAGAAATACCAGGTTTCCCCCTTCAAATAGGACCTTTTCACCCACAAATACCTGTTTTATGCCCAAAATACGACAGTTTCTTCCAGAAATGCCACATTTCTCCCAAATATATCATATCTTCTCCAAGAAATACCAGGGTTCCCCCTTCAAATAGGAAATTTTCACCCTCAAGTACCTGTTTTATCCCCAAAAGAGGACAGTTTCTTCAAGAAATGCCAGATTTCTCCCAAATAGATCACATCTTCTCCAAGAAATACCAGCTTTCCCCCTTCAAATAAGACCTTTTCACCGACAAATACCTGTTTTATCCCCAAAAGAGGACAGTTTCTTCCAGAAATGCCACATTTCTCCCAAATAGATCACATCTCCTCCAAGAAATACCAGAATTTCTCCTGAAATAGGAACTTTTCTCCCACAAGTACCACCCTTCTCCCCCCAAATAGGACATTTTCTTCCAGACATGCCACATATCACCCAAATATATCACATCTTCGCCAAGAAATACCAGGATACCCCCTTCAAATAGGACCTTTTCACACACAAGTACCTCTGTCATCCCCAAAATAGAACAGTTTCTTCCAGAAATGCCACATTTCACCCAAACATATCACATCTTCTCCAAGAAATACCAGGATACCCCCTTCAAATAGGACCTTTTCACCCACAAGTACCTTTTTTATCCCCCCAAATAGGACAGTTTCTTCCAGACATGCCACATTTCTCCCAAATAGATCACATCTCCTCCAAGAAATACCAGGTTTTCCCATGGAAATAGGACCTTTTCACCCACAAATACCTCTTTGATCCCCAAAAGAGGACAGTTTCTTATAGAAATGCCACATTTCTCCCAAATAGATCACATCTTCTCCAAGAAATACCAGGATTCCTCCTGAAATAGGACCTTTTCTCCCACAAATACCTCTTTTATCCCTCAAATTGGACAGTTTCTTCCAGAAATGCCACATTTTTCCCAAATAGATCACATCTTCTCCAAGAAATACCAGGATTCCTCCTGAAATAGGACCTTTTCTCCCACAAATACCAGCCTTCTCCCCCCAAATAGGACAGTTTCTTCCAGAAATGCCAGATTTCTCCCAAATATAGCACATCTTCTCCAAGAAATACCAGCTTTCCCCCTTCAAATAGGACCTTATCACTCACAAATACCTCTTTTATCCCCAAAAGAGGACAGTTACGTCCAGAAATGCCACATTTCTCCAAAATATATCACATCTTCTCCAAGAAATGCCAGGTTTCCCCCTTCAAATAGGACCTTTTCACCCACAAATGCCTCTTTTATCCCCAAAAGAGGACAGTTTCTTCCAGGAATGCCACATTTCTCCCAAATATATCACATCTTCTCCAAGAAATACCAGGTTTCCCCCTTCAGAAGGACCTTTTCGCCCACAAATACCTGTTTTGTCCCCAAAAGAGGACAGTTTCTTCCAGAAAGGCCAGATTTCTCCCAAATATATCACATCTTCTCCAAGAAATACCAGGTTTCCCTCTTCAAATAGGACCTTTTCACCCACAAATACCTCTTTTATCCCCAAAAGAGGACAGTTTCTTCCAGAAATGCCACATTTCTCCCAAATATATCACATCTTCTCCAAGAAATACCACGTTTCCCCCTTGAATTAGGACCTTTTCTCCATGAAATACCTCTTTTATCCCCAAAAGAGGACAGTTTCTTCCAGAAATGCCACATTTCTCCCAAATATATCACATCTTCTCCAAGAAATACCAGGTTTCCCCCTTCAAATAGGACCTTTTCAACCACTAATACCTCTTTTATCCCCAAAAGAGGGCAGTTTCTTCCAGAAAGGCCACATTTCTCCCAAATATATCACATCTTCTCCAAGAAATGCCAGGATTCCTCCTGAAATTGGACCTTCTCACCCAAAACTACCAGCCGTCTCCCCCAAAATTGGACATTTTCTTCCAGAAATGCCACATTTCTCCCAAACATATCACATCTTCTCCAAGAAATACCAGGATTCCTCCTGAAATAGGACCTTCTCACCCAAAACTACCAGCCTTCTCCCCCCAAATTGGACATTTTCTTCCAGAAAGGCCACATTTCTCCCAAATAGATCACATCTTCTCCAAGAAATAACAGCTTTCCCCCTTCAAATAGGACCTTTTCACCCACAAATACCTCTTTTATCCCCAAAAGAGGACAGTTTCTTCCAGAAATGCCAGATTTCTCCCAAATATATCACATCTTCTCCAAGAAATACCACGTTTCCCCCTTCATATAGGACCTTTTCACCCACAAATACCTCTTTTATCCCCAAAGAGGACAGTTTCTTCCAGACATGCCACATTTCTCCCAAATATATCACATCTTCTCCAAGAAATACCAGCTTTCCACAAATGCCTGTTTTATCCCTCAAATTGAACATATTCTTCAGAAATGCCACATTTCTCCCAAATAGATCACATCTTCTCCAAGAAATACCAGGTTTCCCCTTCAAATAGGACCTTTTCACCCACAAATACCTGTTTTATGCCCAAAATACGACAGTTTCTTCCAGAAATGCCACATTTCTCCCAAATATAATCATATCTTCTCCAAGAAATACCAGGGTTCCCCCTTCAAATAGGAAATTTTCACCCTCAAGTACCTGTTTTATCCCCAAAAGAGGACAGTTTCTTCAAGAAATGCCAGATTTCTCCCAAATAGATCACATCTTCTCCAAGAAATACCAGCTTCTTCCCCCTTCAAATAAGACCTTTTCACCGACAATACCTGTTTTATCCCCAAAAGAGGACAGTTTCTTCCAGAAATGCCACATTTCTCCCAAATAGATCACATCTCCTCCAAGAAATACCAGAATTCCTCCTGAAATAGGAACTTTTCTCCCACAAGTACCACCCTTCTCCCCCCAAATAGGACCATTTTCTTCCAGACATGCCACATATCACCCAAATATATCACATCTTCGCCAAGAAATACCAGGATACCCCCTTCAAATAGGACCTTTTCACACACAAGTACCTCTGTCATCCCCAAAATAGAACAGTTTCTTCCAGAAATGCCACATTTCACCCAAACATATCACATCTTCTCCAAGAAATACCAGGATACCCCCCTTCAAATAGGACCTTTTCACCCACAAGTACCTTTTTTATCCCCCCAAATAGGACAGTTTCTTCCAGACATGCCACATTTCTCCCAAATAGATCACATCTCCTCCAAGAAATACCAGGTTTTTCCCCTGGAAATAGGACCTTTTCACCCACAAATACCTCTTTGATCCCCAAAAGAGGACAGTTTCTTATAGAAATGCCACATTTCTCCAAATAGATCACATCTTCTCCAAGAAATACCAGGATTCCTCCTGAAATAGGACCTTTTCTCCCACAAATACCTCTTTTATCCCTCAAATTGGACAGTTTCTTCCAGAAATGCCACATTTTTCCCAAATAGATCACATCTTCTCCAAGAAATACCAGGATTCCTCCTGAAATAGACCTTTTCTCCCACAAATACCAGCCTTCTCCCCACAAATAGGACAGTTTCTTCAGAAATGCCAGATTTCTCCCAAATATAGCACATCTTCTCCAAGAAAAACCAGCTTTCCCCCTTCAAATAGGACCTTATCACTCACAAATACCTCTTTTATCCCCAAAAGAGGACAGTTCCGTCCAGAAATGCCACATTTCTCCAAAATATATCACATCTTCTCCAAGAAATGCCAGGTTCCCCCTTCAAATAGGACCTTTTCACCCACAAATGCCTCTTTTATCCCCAAAAGAGGACAGTTTCTTCCAGGAATGCCACATTTCTCCCAAATATATCACATCTCCAAGAAATACCAGGTTTCCTCCTGAAATAGGACCTTGTCACCCACAGATTCCTGTTTTATCCCTTTGTTCCGTGCGACTTTTCGTTTTGGAGTGTTTATCCTGTGCTACACCTTCAGCATTCTGTGACGAATAAAATAGAAGAGAAAAGCCCCACTAATAAGGCAGCTAGAAGGTCCAGTAGCCACACACATTGTGCTTTCAGGGAGGACGTTCCAGAAAGTCGAGAGTTGTGGCTTCTTTCCTGCGGAGGAAAATACCCCTGTTTTCAGGCACTGCAGGACGCTGAATTCGCTCCTTCTCGGCATTTCAATACCGCTCCTTCGCTCTCGTGGCCTCGAAAGCGGCACTCGCTCTGAACCGCTCCGGAGAGTCTGCAGTTGCCTGTCCGGTCCATCGCGGTTCTGCCCGAGTGCCGCTTGCAGCCTTCAGCAGCGCTCTCGTTTGTCTCGGATGCCGGGAAAGAGCGACTTCAGCCGGATGCTTTGCTCCGACGAGTGAGCGGCTTCCTCTGCGCACATCGAAATGGAGCGCTTCTGACTTCTCCATGTGTCCATGCAGAATGCACTACGCTTCTCTCTCATTCTTATCCCTTCCTTCCGAGCGACATTTCGTTTTGGAGTGTTTATCCGCTGCTACACTTCAGCATTCTGTGACGAATAGAGTAGAAGAGAAAAGCCCCACTAATAAGGCAGCTAGAAGGTCCAGTAGCCACACACGTTGTGCTTTCAGGGAGGACGTTCCAGAAAGTCGAGAGTTGTGGCTTCTTTCCTGCGGAGAAAAAACCCCCTGTTTTCAGGCAATGCAGGACGCTGAATTCGCACCTTCTCGCATAGGAATACCGCTCCTTCGATCTCGTGGCTCGAAAGCGGCACTCGCTCTGAACCGCTCCGGAGAGTCTGCAGTTGCTGGCCGGTCCATCGCGGTTCTGCCCGAGTGCCGCTTGCAGCCTTCAGCAGCGCTCTCGTTTCTCTCGGATGCCGGGAAAGAGCGACTTCAGCCGGATGCTTTGCTCCGACGAGTGAGCGGCTTCTTCTGCGCACATCGCAATGGAGAGCTTCTGACTTCTCCATGTGTCCATGCAGAATGCACTACGCTTCTCTCTCATTCTTATCCCTTTTTCCGAGCGACATTTCGTTTTGGAGTGTTTATCCGATGCTACACTTCAGCATTCTGTGACGAATAGAGTAGAAGGGAAAAGCCCCACTAATAAGGCAGCTAGAAGTTCGAGGAGCGACACACGTAGTGCTTTCAGGGAGGACGTTCCATAAAGTCGAGAGTTGTGGCTTCTTTCCTGCGGAGAAAAAACCCCCTGTTTTCAGGCTATTCAGTAGTCTGCAACTGCAGACTGTCCGGTGTGGTTCAGCGCAAATGCCGCTTTCGAGCCACGAGAGAGGAGGAGCGGCATTCCTATGCCGAGAACGAGCGAATTCAGCCTACTGCATTGCCTGAAAACAGGGGCTTTTTTCTCCGCTGGAAACAAGCCACAACTCTCGACTTTCTGGAACGTCCTCCCCGAAAGCACTACGTGCGTTGCTCCTCGAACTTCTAGCTGCCTTATTAGTGGGGCTTTTCCCTTCTACTCTATTCGTCACAGAATGCTGAAGTGTAGCAGCGGATAAACACTCCAAAACGAAATGTCGCTCGGAAGAAAGGGATAAGAATGAGAGAGAAGCGTAGTGCATTCTGCATGGACAGAAGAAGAAGTCAGAAGCGCTCCATTGCGATGTGCGCAGAAGAAGCCGCTCACTCGTCGGAGCAAAGCATCCGGCTGAAGTCGCTCTTTCCCGGCATCCGAGACAAACGAGAGCGCTGCTGAAGGCTGCAAGCGGCACTCGGGCAGAACCGCGATGGACCGGACAGCAACTGCAGACTCTCCGGAGCGGTTCAGAGCGAGTGCCGCTTTCGAGCCACGAGAGCGAAGGAGCGGTATTGAAATGCCGAGAAGGTGCGAATTCAGTGTCCTGCAATGCCTGAAAACAGGGGTATTTTTCTCCGCAGGAAAGAAGCCACAACTCTCGACTTTCTGGAACGTCCTCCCTGAAAGCACAATGTGTGTGGCTACTGGACCTTCTAGCTGCCTTATTAGTGGGGCTTTCCTCTTCTATTTTATTCGTCACAGAATGCTGAAGTGTAGCAGCGGATAAACACTCAAAAACGAAAATTCGCTCGGAACAAAGGGATAAAACAGGAATCTGTGGGTGACAAGGTCCTATTTCAGGAGGAAACCTGGTATTTCTTGGAGATGTGATATATTTGGGAGAAATGTGGCATTTCTGGAAGAAACTGTCCTCTTTTGGGGATAAAAGAGGTATTTGTGGGTGAAAAGGTCCTATTTGAAGAGGGAAACCTGGTATTTCTTGGAGAAGATGTGATATATTTAGGAGAAATCTGGCATTTCTGGAAGAAACTGTCCTCTTTTGGGGATAAAACAGGTATTTGTGGTTGAAAAGGTCCTATTTGAAGGTGGAAACCTGGTATTTCTTGGAGAAGATGTGATATATTTGGGAGAAATGTAGCATGTGTGGAAGAAACTGTCCTATTTTGGGGATAAAAGAGGTATTTGTGGGTGCAAAGGTCCTATTTGAAGGGGGAAACCTGTTATTTCTTGGAGAAGATGTGATCTATTTGGGAGAAATGTGGCATTTCTGGAAGAAACTGTCCTCTTTTGGGGATAAAAGAGGTATTTGTGGGTGAAAAGGTCCTATTTGAAGGGGGAAACCTGGTATTTCTTGGAGAAGATGTGATATATTTGGGAGAAATGTGGCATGTCTGGAAGAAACTGTCCTCTTTTGGGGATAAAAGAGGTATTTGTGGGTGAAAAGGTCCTATTTGAAGGGGGAAACCTGGTATATCTTGGAGAAGATGTGATATATTTGGGAGAAATGTGGCCTTTCTGGAAGAAGCTCTCCTACTTTGGGGATAAAACAGGTATTTGTGGGTGAAAAGGTCCTATTTGAAGGGGGAAACGTGGTATTTCTTGGAGAAGATGTGATCTATTTGGGAGAAATTTGGCATTCCTGGAAGAAACTGTCCTCTTTTGGGGATAAAAGAGGTATTTGTGGGTGAAAACGTCCTATTTGAAGGGGGAAACGTGGTATTTCTTGGAGAAGATGTGATATATTTGGGAGAAATGTGGCATGTCTGGAAGAAACTGTCGTATTTTGGGGATCAAAGAGGTATTTGTGGGTGAAAAGGTCCTATTTGAAGGGGGAAACGTGGTATTTCTTGGAGAAGGTGTGATATATTTGGGAGAAATGTGGCATTTCTGGAAGAAACTGACCTATTTTGGGGATAAAAGAGGTATTTGTGGGTGAAAAGGTCCTATTTGAAGGGGGAAACCTGGTATTTCTTGGAGAAGATGTGATATATTTGGGAGAAATGTGGCATGTCTGGAAGAAACTGTCCTCTTTTGGGGATAAAAGAGGTATTTCTGGGTGAAAAGGTCCTATTTGAAGGGGGAAACGTGGTATTTCTTGGAGAAGATGTGATATGTTTGGGAGAAATGTGGCATTTCTGGACGTAACTGTTCTATTTTGGGGACAAAAGAGGTATTTGTGGGTGATAAGGTCCTATTTGAAGGGGGAAAGCCGGTATTTCTTGGAGAAGATGTGATGTATTTGGGAGAAATGTGGCATGTCTGGAAGAAACTGTCCTCTTTTGGGGGGAGAAGGCTGGTATTTGTGGGAGAAAAGGTCCTATTTCAGGAGGAATCCTGGTATTTCTTGGAGAAGATGTGATCTATTTGGGAGAAATGTGGCATTTCTGGCAGAAACTGTCCTCTTTTGGGGATAAAACAGGTATTTGTGGGTGAAAAGGTCGTATTTCAGGAGGAATCCTGGTATTTCTTGGAGAAGATGTGATATATTTGGGAGAAATGTGGCATGTCTGGAAGAAACTGTCCTCTTTTGGGGATAAAAGAGATATTTGTGGGTGAAAAGGTCCTATTTGAAGGGGGAAACCTGGTATTTCTTGGAGAAGATGTGATATATTTCTTGGAGAAATGTGGCATTTCTGGAAGAATATGTCCAATTGGAGGGATAGAACAGGTATGTGTGGTTGAAAAGGTCCTATTTGAAGGGGGAAACCTGGTATTTCTTGGAGAAGATGTGATATATTTGGGAGAAAAGTGGCCTTTCTGGAAGAAACTGTCCTCTTTTGGGGATAAAAGAGGTATTTGTGGGTGAAAAGGTCCTATTTGAAGGGGGAAACCTAGTATTTCTTGGAGAAGATGTGATCTATTTGGGAGAAATGTGGCATTTCAGGAAGAAACTGTCCTCTTTTGGGGATAAAACAGGTATTTGTGGGTGAAAACGTTGTATTTGAAGGGGGAAACCTGTTATTTCTTGGAGAAGATGTGATATATTTGGGAGAAATGTGGCATTTCTGGCAGAAACTGTCCTATTTTGGGGATAAAACAGGTACTTGTGGGTGAAAAGGTCCTATTTGAAGGGGGAAACGTGGTATTTCTTGGAGAAGATGTGATATATTTGGGAGAAATGTGGCATGTCTGGAAGAAACTGTCCTCTTTTGGGGATAAAAGAAGTATTTGTGGGTGAAAAGGTCCTATTTGAAGGGGGAAACCTGGTATTTCTTGGAGAAGATGTGATATATTTGGGAGAAATGTGGCATTTCTGGCAGAAACTGTCCTCTTTTGGGGATAAAAGAGGTATTTGTGGGTGAAAAGGTCCTATTTGAAGGGGGAAACCTGGTATTTCTTGGAGAAGATGTGATATATTTGGGAGAAATGTGGCCTTCCTGGAAGAAACTGTCCTCTTTTGGGGATAAAACAGATATTTGAGGGTGAAAAGGTCCTATTTGAAGGGGGAAACGTGGTATTTCTTGGAGAAGATGTGATCTATTTGGGAGAAATGTGGCATTTCTGGAAGAATATGTCCAATTTGAGGGATAAAACAGGTATTTGTGGTTGAAAAGGTCCTATTTGAAGGGGGAAACCGGGTATTTCTTGGAGAAGATGTGATATGTTTGGGGGAAATGTGGCATTTCTGGAAGAAACTGTCCTATTTGGGGGGAGAAGGCTGGTATTTGTGGGGGAAAAGGTCCTATTTCAGGAGGATTCCTGGTATTTCTTGGAGAAGATGTGATCTATTTGGGAGAAATCTGGCATTCCTGGAAGAAACTGTCCTCTTTTGGGGATAAAAGAGGTTTTTTTGGGGAAAAGGTCCTATTTGAAGGAGGAAGCGTGGTATTTCTTGGAGAAGATGTGATATATTTGGGAGAAATGTGGCCTTCCTGGAAGAAACTGTCCTATTTGAGGGATAAAAGAGGTATTTGTGGGTGAAAAGGTCTTATTTGAAGGGGGAAACCTGGTATTTCTTGGAGAAGATGTGATATATTTGGGAGAAATCTGGCATTTCTGGATGAAACAGTCCTATTTGGGGGGAGAAGGGTGGTATTTGTGGGAGAAAAGTTCCTATCTCAGGAGGAATCCTGGTATTTCTTGGAGGAGATGTGATATGTTTGGGAGAAATGTGGCCTTTCTGGAAGAAACTGTCCTCTTTTGGGGATAAAAGAGGTATTTGTGGGTGAAAAGGTCCTATTTGAAGGGGGAAACCTGGTATTTCTTGGAGAAGATGTGATATATTTGGGAGAAATCGGGCATTTCTGGAAGAAACTGTCCTCTTTTGGGGATAAAACAGGTATTTGTGGGTGAAAACGTTGTATTTGAAGGGGGAAACCTGTTATTTCTTGGAGAAGATGTGATATATTTGGGAGAAATGTGGCATTTCTGGAAGAAACTGTTCTATTTTGGGGATAAAACAGGTATTTGTGGGTGATAAGGTCCTATTTGAAGGGGGAAAGCTGGTATTTCTATGAGAAGATGTGATATATTTGGGAGAAATGTGGCCTTTTTATAAGAAACTGCCCTCTTTTGGGGATAAAACAGATATTTGAGGGTGAAAAGGTCCTATTTGAAGGGGGAAACGTGGTATTTCTTGGAGAAGATGTGATATATTTGGGAGAAATGTGGCATTTCTGGAAGAATATGTCCAATTTGAGGGATAAAACAGGTATTTGTGGTTGAAAAGGTCCTATTTGAAGGGGGAAACCGGGTATTTCTTGGAGAAGATGTGATATGTTTGGGGGAAATCTGGCATTTCTGGAAGAAACTGTCCTATTTGGGGGGAGAAGGCTGGTATTTGTGGGAGAAAAGGTCTTATTTCAGGAGGAATCCTGGTATTTCTTGGAGAAGATGTGATATATTCGGGAGAAATGTGGCCTGTCTGGAAGAAAATGTCCAATTTGGGGGGAGAAGGCTGGTAGTTTTGGGTGAGAAGGTCCTCTTTCAGGAGGAATCCTGGTATTTCTTGGAGAAGATGTGATCTATTTGGGAGAAATCTGGCATTCCTGGAAGAAACTGTCCTCTTTTGGGGATAAAAGAGGTTTTTTTGGGGAAAAGGTCCTATTTGAAGGAGGAAGCGTGGTATTTCTTGGAGAAGATGTGATATATTTGGGAGAAATGTGGCATTTCTGGAAGAAACTGTCCTCTTATGGGGATAGAACAGGTATTTGTGGGTGAAAAGGTCTTATTTGAAGGGGGAAACCTGGTATTTCTTGGAGAAGATGTGATATATTTGGGAGAAATCTGGCATTTCTGGAAGAAACTGTCCTATTTGGGGGGAGAAGGGTGGTATTTGTGGGAGAAAAGTTCCTATTTCAGGTGGAATCCTGGTATTTCTTGGAGGAGATGTGATATGTTTGGGAGAAATGTGGCCTTTCTGGAAGAAACTGTCCTCTTTTGGGGATAAAAGAGGTATTTGTGGGTGAAAAGGTCCTATTTGAAGGGGGAAACCTGGTATTTCTTGGAGAAGATGTGATATATTTGGGAGAAATATGGCATGTCTGGAAGAAAATGTCCTCTTCTGGGGATAAAAGAGGTATTTGTGGGTGAAAAGGTCCTATTTGAAGGGGGAAACCTGGTATTTCTTGGAGAAGATGTGATCTATTTGGGAGAAATCGGGCATTTCTGGAAGAAACTGTCCTCTTTTGGGGATAAAACAGGTATTTGTGGGTGAAAACGTTGTATTTGAAGGGGGAAACCTGTTATTTCTTGGAGAAGATGTGATATATTTGGGAGAAATGTGGCATGTCTGGAAGAAACTGTTCTATTTTGGGGATAAAACAGGTATTTGTGGGTGAAAAGGTCCTATTTGAAGGGGGAAAAGTGGTATTTCTTGGAGAAGATGTGATATATTTGGGAGAAATGTGGCCTTTCTATAAGAAACTGCCCTCTTTTGGGGATCAAAGAGGTATTTGTTGGTGAAAAGGTCCTATTTGAAGGGGGAAACCTGGTATTTCTTGGAGAAGATGTGATATATTTGGGAGAAATCTGGCATGTCTGGAAGAAACTGCCCTATTTTGGGGATAAAACAGGTATTTGTGGGTGAAAAGGTCCTATTTGAAGGGGGATACATGGTATTTCTTGGAGAAGATGTGGTATATTTGGGAGAAATCAGGCATTTCTGGAAGAAACTGTCGTATTTTGGGCATAAAACAGGTATTTGTGGGTGAAAAGGTCCTATTTGAAGGGGGGAAAGCTGGTATTTCTTGGAGAAGATGTGATGTATTTGGGAGAAATCTGGCATTTCTGGAAGAATATGTTCAATTTGAGGGATAAAACAGGTATTTGTTTTCGAAAAGGTCCTATTTGACGGGGGAACCCTGGTATTTCTTGGAGAAGATGTGATATATTTGGGAGAAATGTGGCATGTCTGGAAGAAACTGTCCTCTTTTGGGGATAAAAGAGGTATTTGTGGGTGAAAAGGTCCTATTTGAAGGGGGAAACGTGGTATTTCTTGGAGAAGATGTGATATATTTGGGAGAAATGTGCCATTTCTGGAAGAAACTGTCCTCTTTTGGGGATAAAAGAGGTATTTGTGGGTGAAAAGGTAATATTTGAAGGGGGAAACCTGGTATTTCTTGGAGAAGATGTGATATATTTGGGAGAAATGTGGCATTTCTGGAAGAAACTGTCCTCTTTTGGGGATAAAAGAGGTATTTGTGGGAGAAAAGGTCCTATTTGAAGGGGGAAAGCTGTTATTTCTTGGAGAAGATGTGATCTATTTGGGAGAAATGTGGCCTTTCTGGAAGAAAATGTCCAATTTGGGGGGAGAAGGCTGGTAGTTTTGGGTGAGAAGGTCCTATTTCAGGAGGAATCCTGGTATTTCTTGGAGAAGATGTGATATGTTTGGGAGAAATGTGGCATTTCTGGAAGAAAATGTCCAATTTGGGGGGAGAAGGCTGGTAGTTTTGGGTGAGAAGGTCCTATTTAAGGAGGAATCCTGGCATTTCTTGGAGAAGATGTGATATATTTGGGAGAAATGTGGCCTTTCTGGAAGAAACTGTCCTCTTCTGGGGATAAAAGAGGTATTTCATTGAGAAAAGGTCCTAATTCAAGGGGGAAACGTGGTATTTCTTGGAGAAGATGTGATATATTTGGGAGAAATGTGGCATTTCTGGAAGAAAATGTCCTCTTTTGGGGATAAAAGAGGTATTTCATGGAGAAAAGGTCCTATTTGAAGGGGGAAAGCTGTTATTTCTTGAAGGAGATGTGATATATTTTGGAGAAATGTGGCATGTCTGGAAGAAACTGTCCACTTTTGGGGATACAAGAGGTATTTGTGGGTGAAAAGGTCCTATTTCCAGGGGGAACCCTGGTATTTCTTGGAGAAGATGTGATATATTTGGGAGAAATGTGGCATTTCTGGAAGAAACTGTCCTATTTGGGGGAGAAGCTTACTATTAATGGGTGAAAAGGTCCTATATGAAGGGGGAAAGCTGGTATTTCTTGGAGAAGATGTGATATATTTGGGAGAAATGTGGCCTTTCTGGAAGAAACTGTCGTATTTTGGGGATAAAAGAGGTATTTGTGGGTGAAAAGGTCTTATTACAAGGGGGAAAGCTGGTATTTCTTGGAGAAGATGTGATATATTTGGGAGAAATGTGGCATGTCAGGAAGAAACTGTCCTCTTTTGGGGATTCAAGAGGTATTTGAGGGTGAAAAGTTCCTATTTCAAGGAGGAAACCTGGTATTTCTTGGAAAAGATGTGATATGTTTGGGAGAAATGTGGCATTTCTGGACGTAACTGTTCTATTTTGGGGACAAAAGAGGTATTTGTGGGTGATAAGGTCCTATTTGAAGGGGGAAAGCTGGTATTTCTTGGAGAAGATGTGATATATTTGGGGGAAATCTGTCATTTCTGGAAGAAACTGTCCAATTTGGGGGGAGAAGGCTGGTATTTGTGGGAGAAAAGTTCCTATTTCTCGGGGGAATCCTGGTATTTCTTGGAGAAGATGTGATGTATTTGGGAGAAATGTGGCCTTTCTGGTAGAAACTGTCCTCTTTTGGGGATAAAAGTGGTATTTGTGGGTGAAAAGTTCGTATTTCAGGAGGAATCCTGGTATTTCTTGCAGAAGATGTGATATATTTGGGAGAAATGTGGCATGTCTGGAAGAAACTGTCCTCTTTTGGGGATAAAACAGGTATTTGTGGGTGAAAAGGTCCTATTTGAAGGAGGAAACCTGGTATTTCTTGGAGAAGATATGATCTATTTGGGAGAAATGTGGCATTTCTGAAAGAAACTGTCCTCTTTTGGGGATAAAAGAGTTTTTTTGGGGGAAAAGGTCCAATTTGAAGGGGGAACCCTGGTATTTCTTGGAGAAGATGTGATATGTTTGGGAGTAATGTGGCCTTTCTGGAAGAAACTGTCCTCTTTTGGGGATAAAAGAGGTATTTGTGGGTGAAAAGGTCGTATTTCCAGGGGAAAACCTGGTATTTCTTGGAGAAGATGTGATATATTTGGGAGAAATATGGCATTTCTGGAAGAAACTGTCCTCTTTTGGGGGGAAAAGGCTGGTATTTGTGGGAGAAAAGGTCCTATTACAGGAGAAATCCTGGTATTTCTTGGTGGTGATGTGATATGTTTGGGAGAAATGTGGCATGTCTGGAAGAAACTGTTCTATTTTGGGGATAAAACAGGTACTTGTGGGTGAAAAGGTCCTATTTGAAGGAGGTATCCTGGTATTTCTTGAAGAAGATGTGATATGTTTGGGTGAAATGTGGCATTTCTGGAAGAAACTGTTCTATTTTGGGGATAAAAGAGGTATTTGTGGGTGAAAAGGTACTATTTCCAGGGGAAACGTGGTATTTCTTGGAGGAGATGTGATCTATTTGGGAGAAATGTGGCATTTCTGGAAGAAACTGTCCTCTTTTGGGGATAAAACATGTACTTGTGGGTGAAAATTTCCTATTTGAAGGGGGAAACCTGGCATTTCTTGGAGAAGATGTGATATATTTGGGAGAAATGTGGCATTTCTGGAAGAAAATGTCCTATATGGGGGGAGAAGCCTGGTATAAGTGGGTGAAAAGGTCCTATTTGAAGGGGGAAAGCTGGTATTTCTTGGAGAAGATGTGATGTATTTGGGAGAAATGTGGCCTTTCTGGTAGAAACTGTCCTCTTTTGGGGGGAGAAGGCTGGTATTTGTGGGAGAAAAGGTCCTATTTCAGGAGGAATCCTGGTATTTCTTGGAGAAGATGTGATCTATTTGGGAGAAATGTGGCATTTCTGGCAGAAACTGTCCTCTTTTGGGGATAAAACAGGTATTTGTGGGTGAAAAGGTCGTATTTCAGGAGGAATGCTGGTATTTCTTGGAGAAGATGTGATATATTTGGGAGAAATGTGGCATGTCTGGAAGAAACTGTCCTCTTTTGGGGATAAAAGAGATATTTGTGGGTGAAAAGGTCCTATTTGAAGGGGGAAAGCTGGTATTTCTAGGAGGAGATGTGATCTATTTGGGAGAAATGTGGCATTTCTGGAAGAATATGTCCAATTTGAGGGATAGAACAGGTATGTGTGGTTGAAAAGGTCCTATTTGAAGGGGGAAAGCTGATATTTCTTGGAGAAGATGTGATATATTTGGGAGAAATGTGGCATGTCTGGAAGAAACTGTCCTCTTTTGGGGATAAAAGAGGTATTTGTGGGTGAAAAGGTCCTATTTGAAGGGGGAAACCTAGTATTTCTTGGAGAAGATGTGATCTATTTGGGAGAAATGTGGCATTTCTGGAAGAAACTGTCCTCTTTTGGGGATAAAACAGGTATTTGTGGGTGAAAACGTTGTATTTGAAGGGGGAAACCTGTTATTTCTTGGAGAAGATGTGATATATTTGGGAGAAATGTGGCATTTCTGGAAGAAACTGTCCTCTTTTGGGGATAAAACAGATACTTGTGGGTGAAAAGGTCCTATTTGAAGGGGGAAACCTGGTATTTCTTGGAGAAGATGTGATATATTTGGGAGAAATGTGCCATTTCTGGAAGAAACTGTCCTCTTTTGGGGATAAAAGAGGTATTTGTGGGTGAAAAGGTCCTATTTGAAGGGGGAAACCTGGTATTTCTTGGAGAAGATGTGATATATTTGGGAGAAATGTGGCATGTCTGGAAGAAACTGTCCTCTTTTGGGGATAAAAGAGGTATTTGTGGGAGAAAAGGTCCTATTTGAAGGGGGAAAGCTGTTATTTCTTGGAGAAGATGTGATCTATTTGGGAGAAATGTGGCCTTTCTGGAAGAAAATGTCCAATTTGGGGGGAGAAGGCTGGTAGTTTTGGGTGAGAAGGTCCTATTTCAGGAGGAATCCTGGTATTTCTTGGAGAAGATGTGATATGTTTGGGAGAAATGTGGCATTTCTGGAAGAAAATGTCCAATTTGTGGGGAGAAGGCTGGTAGTTTTGGGTGAGAAGGTCCTATTTAAGGAGGAATCCTGGCATTTCTTTGAGAAGATGTGATATATTTGGGAGAAATGTGGCCTTTCTGGAAGAAACTGTCCTCTTCTGGGGATAAAAGAGGTATTTCATTGAGAAAAGGTCCTAATTCAAGGGGGAAACGTGGTATTTCTTGGAGAAGATGTGATATATTTGGGAGAAATGTGGCATTTCTGGAAGAAAATGTCCTCTTTTGGGGATAAAAGAGGTATTTCATGGAGAAAAGGTCCTATTTGAAGGGGGAAAGCTGTTATTTCTTGAAGGAGATGTGATATATTTTGGAGAAATGTGGCATGTCTGGAAGAAACTGTCCTCTTTTGGGGATACAAGAGGTATTTGTGGGTGAAAAGGTCATATTTCCAGGGGGAACCCTGGTATTTCTTGGAGAAGATGTGATATATTTGGGAGAAATGTGGCATTTCTGGAAGAAACTGTCCTATTTGGGGGAGAAGCTTGCTATTAATGGGTGAAAAGGTCCTATATGAAGGGGGAAAGCTGGTATTTCTTGGAGAAGATGTGATATATTTGGGAGAAATGTGGCCTTTCTGGAAGAAACTGTCCTCTTTTGGGGATAAAAGAGGTATTTGTGGGTGAAAAGGTCTTATTACAAGGGGGAAAGCTGGTATTTCTTGGAGAAGATGTGATATATTTGGGAGAAATGTGGCATGTCAGGAAGAAACTGTCCTATTTTGGGGATAAAAGAGGTATTTGAGGGTGAAAAGTTCCTATTTCAAGGAGGAAACCTTGGTATTTCTTGGAGAAGATGTGATATGTTTGGGAGAAATGTGGCATTTCTGGACGTAACTGTTCTATTTTGGGGACAAAAGAGGTATTTGTGGGTGATAAGGTCCTATTTGAAGGGGGAAAGCTGGTATTTCTTGGAGAAGATGTGATATATTTGGGGGAAATCTGTCATTTCTGGAAGAAACTGTCCTATTTGGGGGGAGAAGGCTGGTATTTGTGGGTGAAAAGGTCCTCTTTCAGGAGGAATCCTGGTATTTCTTGGAGAAGATGTGATGTATTTGGGAGAAATGTGGCCTTTCTGGTCGAAACTGTCCTCTTTTGGGGATAAAAGTGGTATTTGTGGGTGAAAAGTTCGTATTTCAGGAGGAATCCTGGTATTTCTTGGAGAAGATGTGATATATTTGGGAGAAATGTGGCCTTTCTGGAAGAAACTGTCCTCTTTTGGGGATAAAACAGGTATTTGTGGGTGAAAAGGTCCTATTTGAAGGAGGAAACCTGGTATTTCTTGGAGAAGATATGATCTATTTGGGAGAAATGTGGCATTTCTGAAAGAAACTGTCCTCTTTTGGGGATAAAAGAGTTTTTTGGGGGGAAAAGGTCCAAATTGAAGGGGGAACCCTGGTATTTCTTGGAGAAGATGTGATATGTTTGGGAGTAATGTGGCCTTTCTGGAAGAAACTTCCTCTTTTGGGGATAAAAGAGGTATTTGTGGGTGAAAAGGTCGTATTTCCAGGGGAAAACCTGGTATTTCTTGGAGAAGATGTGATATATTTGGGAGAAATATGGCATTTCTGGAAGAAACTGTCCTCTTTTGGGGGGAAAAGGCTGGTATTTGTGGGAGAAAAGGTCCTATTACAGGAGAAATCCTGGTATTTCTTGGTGGTGATGTGATATGTTTGGGAGAAATGTGGCATGTCTGGAAGAAACTGTTCTATTTTGGGGATAAAACAGGTACTTGTGGGTGAAAAGGTCCTATTTGAAGGAGGTATCCTGGTATTTCTTGAAGAAGATGTGATATGTTTGGGTGAAATGTGGCATTTCTGGAAGAAACTGTTCTATTTTGGGGATAAAAGAGGTATTTGTGGGTGAAAAGGTACTATTTCCAGGGGAAAACCTGGTATTTCTTGGAGGAGATGTGATCTATTTGGGAGAAATGTGGCATTTCTGGAAGAAACTGTCCTCTTTTGGGATAAAACATGTACTTGTGGGTGAAAATTTCCTATTTGAAGGGGGAAACCTGGCATTTCTTGGAGAAGATGTGATATATTTGGGAGAAATGTGGCATTTCTGGAAGAAAATGTCCTATATGGGGGGAGAAGCCTGGTATAAATGGGTGAAAAGGTCCTATTTGAAGGGGGAAAGCTGGTATTTCTTGGAGAAGATGTGATGTATTTGGGAGAAATGTGGCCTTTCTGGTAGAAACTGTCCTCTTTTGGGGGGAGAAGGCTGGTATTTGTGGGAGAAAAGGTCCTATTTCAGGAGGAATCCTGGTATTTCTTGGAGAAGATGTGATCTATTTGGGAGAAATGTGGCATTTCTGGCAGAAACTGTCCTCTTTTGGGGATAAAACAGGTATTTGTGGGTGAAAAGGTCGTATTTCAGGAGGAATGCTGGTATTTCTTGGAGAAGATGTGATATATTTGGGAGAAATGTGGCATGTCTGGAAGAAACTGTCCTCTTTTGGGGATAAAAGAGATATTTGTGGGTGAAAAGGTCCTATTTGAAGGGGGAAAGCTGGTATTTCTAGGAGGAGATGTGATCTATTTGGGAGAAATGTGGCATTTCTGGAAGAATATGTCCAATTTGAGGGATAGAACAGGTATGTGTGGTTGAAAAGGTCCTATTTGAAGGGGAAAGCTGATATTTCTTGGAGAAGATGTGATATATTTGGGAGAAATGTGGCATGTCCGGAAGAAACTGTCCTCTTTTGGGGATAAAAGAGGTATTTGTGGGTGAAAAGGTCCTATTTGAAGGGGGAAACCTAGTATTTCTTGGAGAAGATGTGATCTATTTGGGAGAAATGTGGCATTTCTGGAAGAAACTGTCCTCTTTTGGGGATAAAACAGGTATTTGTGGGTGAAAACGTTGTATTTGAAGGGGGAAACCTGTTATTTCTTGGAGAAGATGTGATATATTTGGGAGAAATGTGGCATTTCTGGAAGAAACTGTCCTCTTTTGGGGATAAAACAGATACTTGTGGGTGAAAAGGTCCTATTTGAAGGGGGAAACGTGGTATTTCTTGGAGAAGATGTGATATATTTGGGAGAAATGTGGCATGTCTGGAAGAAACTGTCCTCTTTTGGGGATAAAAGAAGTATTTGTGGGTGAAAAGGTCCTATTTGAAGGGGGAAACCTGGTATTTCTTGGAGAAGATGTGATATATTTGGGAGAAATGTGGCATTTCTGGCAGAAACTGTCCTCTTTTGGGGATAAAAGAGGTATTTGTGGGTGAAAAGGTCCTATTTGAAGGGGAAACCTGGTATTTCTTGGAGAAGATGTGATATATTTGGGAGAAATGTGGCCTTCCTGGAAGAAACTGTCCTCTTTTGGGGATAAAACAGATATTTGAGGGTGAAAAGGTCCTATTTGAAGGGGGAAACGTGGTATTTCTTGGAGAAGATGTGATATATTTGGGAGAAATGTGGCATTTCTGGAAGAATATGTCCAATTTGAGGGATAAAACAGGTATTTGTGGTTGAAAAGGTCCTATTTGAAGGGGGAAACCGGGTATTTCTTGGAGAAGATGTGATATGTTTGGGGGAAATGTGGCATTTCTGGAAGAAAGTGTCCTATTTGGGGGGAGAAGGCTGGTATTTGTGGGAGAAAAGGTCCTATTTCAGGAGGAATCCTGGTATTTCTTGGAGAAGATGTGATATATTCGGGAGAAATGTGGCCTGTCTGGAAGAAAATGTCCAATTTGGGGGGAGAAGGCTGGTAGTTTTGGGTGAGAAGGTCCTCTTTCAGGAGGAATCCTGGTATTTCTTGGAGAAGATGTGATCTATTTGGGAGAAATCTGGCATTCCTGGAAGAAACTGTCCTCTTTTGGGGATAAAAGAGGTTTTTTTGGGGAAAAGGTCCTATTTGAAGGAGGAAGCGTGGTATTTCTTGGAGAAGATGTGATATATTTGGGAGAAATCTGGCATTTCTGGAAGAAACTGTCCTATTTGGGGGGAGAAGGGTGGTATTTGTGGGAGAAAAGTTCCTATTTCATGAGGAATCCTGGTATTTCTTGGAGGAGATGTGATATGTTTGGGAGAAATGTGGCCTTTCTGGAAGAAACTGTCCTCTTTTGGGGATAAAAGAGGTATTTGTGGGTGAAAAGGTCCTATTTGAAGGGGGAAACCTGGTATTTCTTGGAGAAGATGTGATATATTTGGGAGAAATATGGCATGTCTGGAAGAAAATGTCCTCTTTTGGGGATAAAAGAGGTATTTGTGGGTGAAAAGGTGCTATTTGAAGGGGGAAACCTGGTATTTCTTGGAGAAGATGTGATCTATTTGGGAGAAATCGGGCATTTCAGGAAGAAACTGTCCTCTTTTGGGGATAAACCAGGTATTTGTGGGTGAAAACGTTGCATTTGAAGGGGGAAACCTGTTATTTCTTGGAGAAGATGTGATATATTTGGGAGAAATGTGGCATTTCTGGAAGAAACTGTTCTATTTTGGGGATAAAACAGGTATTTGTGGGTGAAAAGGTCCTATTTGAAGGGGGAAACGTGGTATTTCTTGGAGAAGATGTGATATATTTGGGAGAAATGTGGCATGTCTGGAAGAAACTGTCGTATTTTGGGGATAAAAGAGGTATTTGTGGGTGAAAAGGTCTTATTACAAGCGGGAAAACTGGTATTTCTTGGAGAAGATGTGATATATTTGGGAGAAATGAGGCATTTCTGGAAGAAACTGTCCTATTTGGGGATAAAAGAAGTATTTGTGGGTGAAAAGGTCCTATTTGAAGGGGGAAACCTGGTATTTCTTGGAGAAGATGTGATATATTTGGGAGAAATGTGGCATTTCTGGAAGAAACTGTCGTATTTTGGGGATAAAAGAGGTATTTGTGGGTGAAAAGGTCTTATTACAAGGGGGAAAGCTGGTATTTCTTGGAGAAGATGTGATATATTTGGGAGAAATGTGGCATGTCAGGAAGAAACTGTCCTCTTTTGGGATTCAAGAGGTATTTGTGGGTGAAAAGTTCCTATTTCAAGGAGGAAACCTGGTATTTCTTGGAGAAGATGTGATATGTTTGGGAGAAATTTGGCATTTCTGGACGTAACTGTTCTATTTTGGGGACAAAAGAGGTATTTGTGGGTGATAAGGTCCTATTTGAAGGGGGAAAGCTGGTATTTCTTGGAGAAGATGTGATATATTTGGGGGAAATGTGGCATGTCTGGAAGAAACTGTCCTATTTGGGGGGAGAAGGCTGGTATTTGTCGGTGAAAAGGTCCTCTTTCAGGAGGAATCCTGGTATTTCT
This sequence comes from Lophura swinhoii, assembly GCA_030408155.1. Taxonomy (NCBI): domain Eukaryota; kingdom Metazoa; phylum Chordata; class Aves; order Galliformes; family Phasianidae; genus Lophura; species Lophura swinhoii. Next base: position 22,998,703 of record JASCYN010000149.1, on the reverse strand, counting down.
TGGAGAAGATGTGATGTATTTGGGAGAAATGTGGCATTTCTGGAAGTAACTGTCCTATTTGAGGGATAAAAGAGGCATTTGTGGGTGAAAAGTTCGTATTTCAGGAGGAATCCTGGTATTTCTTGGAGAAGATGTGATATATTTGGGAGAAATGTGGCCTTTCTGGAAGAAACTGTCCTCTTTTGGGGATAAAACAGGTATTTGTGGGTGAAAAGGTCCTATTTGAAGGAGGAAACCTGGTATTTCTTGGAGAAGATATGATCTATTTGGGAGAAATGTGGCATTTCTGAAAGAAACTGTCCTCTTTTGGGGATAAAAGAGTTTTTTGGGGGGAAAAGGTCCAATTTGAAGGGGGAACCCTGGTATTTCTTGGAGAAGATGTGATATGTTTGGGAGTAATGTGGCCTTTCTGGAAGAAACTGTCCTCTTTTGGGGATAAAAGAGGTATTTGTGGGTGAAAAGGTCGTATTTCCAGGGGAAAACCTGGTATTTCTTGGAGAAGATGTGATATATTTGGGAGAAATATGGCATTTCTGGAAGAAACTGTCCTCTTTTGGGGGGAAAAGGCTGGTATTTGTGGGAGAAAAGGTCCTATTACAGGAGAAATCCTGGTATTTCTTGGAGGAGATGTGATATGCTTGGGAGAAATGTGGCATGTCTGGATGAAACTGTTCTATTTTGGGGATAAAACAGGTACTTGTGGGTGAAAAGGTCCTATTTGAAGGAGGTATCCTGGTATTTCTTGAAGAAGATGAGATATGTTTGGGTGAAATGTGGCATTTCTGGAAGAAACTGTTCTATTTTGGGGATAAAAGAGGTATTTGTGGGTGAAAAGGTCCTATTTCCAGGGGAAAACCTGGTATTTCTTGGAGGAGATGTGATCTATTTGGGAGAAATGTGGCATTTCTGGAAGAAACTGTCCTCTTTTGGGGATAAAACAGGTACTTGTGGGTGAAAATTTCCTATTTGAAGGGGGAAACCTGGCATTTCTTGGAGAAGATGTGATATATTTGGGAGAAATGTGGCATTTCTGGAGGGTAATGTCCTATTTGGGGGGAGAAGCCTGGTATTAGTGGGTGAAAAGGTCGTATTTGAAGGGGGAAAGCTGGTATTTCTTGGAGAAGATGTGATATATTTGGGAGAAATGTGGCATTTCTGGAAGAAACTGTCCTCTTTTGGGGATAAAAGAGGTATTTGTGTGTGAAAAGGTCCTATTGGAAGGGGGAAACCTGGTATTTCTTGGAGAAGATGTGATATATTTGGGAGAAATCTGGCATTTCTGGAAGAATATGACCAATTTGAGGGATAATACCGGTATTTGTGGTTGAAAAGGTCCTATTTGAAGGGGGAAACCTGGTATTTCTTGGAGAAGATGTGATATATTTGGGAGAAATGTGGCCTTTCTGGAAGAAACTGTCCTCTTTTGGGGATACAAGAGGTATTTGTGGGTGAAAAGGTCCTATTTCAAGGAGGAAACGTGGTATTTCTTGGAGAAGATGTGATATGTTTGGGAGAAATGTGGCATTTCTGGATGTAACTGTTCTATTTTGGGGACAAAAGAGGTATTTGTGGGTGATAAGGTCCTATTTGAAGGGGGAAAGCTGGTATTTCTTGGAGAAGATGTGATATATTTGGGAGAAATGTGGCATTTCTGGAAGAAACTGTCCTATTTGGGGGGAGAAGGCTGGTATTTGTGGGAGAAAAGGTCGTATTTCAGGAGGAATCCTGGTATTTCTTGGAGAAGATGTGATATATTTGGGAGAAATGTGGCATGTCTGGAAGAAACTGTCCTCTTTTGGGGATAAAAGAGGTATTTGTGGGTGAAAAGGTCGTATTTCAGGAGGAATCCTGGTATTTCTTGGAGAAGATGTGATATATTTGGGAGAAATGTGGCCTTTCTGGAAGAAGCTGTCCTCTTTTGGGGATAAAACAGGTATTTGTGGGTGAAAAGTTCCTATTTCAAGGAGGAAACCTGGTATTTCTTGGAGAAGATATGATATATTTGGGAGAAATGTGGCATTTCTGGAAGAAACTGCCCTCTTTTGGGGATAAAAGAGTTTTTTGGGGGGAAAAGGTCCTATTTGAAGGGGGAAACGTGGTATTTCTTGGAGAAGATGTGATATGTTTGGGAGTAATGTGGCCTTTCTGGAAGAAACTGTCCTCTTTTGGGGATAAAAGAGGTATTTGTGGGTGAAAAGGTCGTATTTCCAGGGGAAAACCTGGTATTTCTTGGAGAAGATGTGATATATTTGGGAGAAATATGGCATTTCTGGAAGAAACTGTCCTCTTTTGGGGGGAAAAGGCTGGTATTTGTGGGAGAAAAGGTCCTATTACAGGAGAAATCCTGGTATTTCTTGGAGGAGATGTGATATGCTTGGGAGAAATGTGGCATGTCTGGATGAAACTGTTCTATTTTGGGGATAAAACAGGTACTTGTGGGTGAAAAGGTCCTATTTGAAGGAGGTATCCTGGTATTTCTTGAAGAAGATGAGATATGTTTGGGTGAAATGTGGCATTTCTGGAAGAAACTGTTCTATTTTGGGGATAAAAGAGGTATTTGTGGGTGAAAAGGTCCTATTTCCAGGGGAAAACCTGGTATTTCTTGGAGGAGATGTGATCTATTTGGGAGAAATGTGGCATTTCTGGAAGAAACTGTCCTCTTTTGGGGATAAAACAGGTACTTGTGGGTGAAAATTTCCTATTTGAAGGGGGAAACCTGGCATTTCTTGGAGAAGATGTGATATATTTGGGAGAAATGTGGCATTTCTGGAAGAAAATGTCCTATTTGGGGGAGAAGCCTGGTATAAGTGGGTGAAAAGGTCCTATTTGAAGGGGGAAACCTGGTATTTCTTGGAGAAGATGTGATATATTTGGGAGAAATGTGGCATTTCTGGAGGGTAATGTCCTATTTGGGGGGAGAAGCCTGGTATTAGTGGGTGAAAAGGTCGTATTTGAAGGGGGAAAGCTGGTATTTCTTGGAGAAGATGTGATATATTTGGGAGAAATGTGGCATTTCTGGAAGAAACTGTCCTCTTTTGGGGATAAAAGAGGTATTTGTGTGTGAAAAGGTCCTATTGGAAGGGGGAAACCTGGTATTTCTTGGAGAAGATGTGATATATTTGGGAGAAATCTGGCATTTCTGGAAGAATATGACCAATTTGAGGGATAATACCGGTATTTGTGGTTGAAAAGGTCCTATTTGAAGGGGGAAACCTGGTATTTCTTGGAGAAGATGTGATATATTTGGGAGAAATGTGGCCTTTCTGGAAGAAACTGTCCTCTTTTGGGGATACAAGAGGTATTTGTGGGTGAAAAGGTCCTATTTCAAGGAGGAAACGTGGTATTTCTTGGAGAAGATGTGATATGTTTGGGAGAAATGTGGCATTTCTGGATGTAACTGTTCTATTTTGGGGACAAAAGAGGTATTTGTGGGTGATAAGGTCCTATTTGAAGGGGGAAAGCTGGTATTTCTTGGAGAAGATGTGATATATTTGGGAGAAATGTGGCATTTCTGGAAGAAACTGTCCTATTTGGGGGGAGAAGGCTGGTATTTGTGGGAGAAAAGGTCGTATTTCAGGAGGAATCCTGGTATTTCTTGGAGAAGATGTGATATATTTGGGAGAAATGTGGCATGTCTGGAAGAAACTGTCCTCTTTTGGGGATAAAAGAGGTATTTGTGGGTGAAAAGGTCGTATTTCAGGAGGAATCCTGGTATTTCTTGGAGAAGATGTGATATATTTGGGAGAAATGTGGCCTTTCTGGAAGAAGCTGTCCTCTTTTGGGGATAAAACAGGTACTTGTGGGTGAAAAGGACCTATTTGAAGGAGGTACCGTGGTATTTCTTGGAGAAGATGTGATATGTTTGGGTGAAATGTGGCATTTCTGGAAGAAACTGTTGAATTTTGGGGATAAAAGAGGTATTTGTGGGTGAAAAGGTCCCATTTGAAGGGGGAAAGCTGGTATTTCTTGGAGAAGATGTGATATATTTGGGTGATATGTGGCATGTCTGGAAGAAAATGTCCAATTTGGGGGGAGAAGGCTGGTATTTGTGGGTGAAAAGGTCCTATTTCTGGAGGAATCCTGGTATTTCTTGGAGGAGATGTGATCTATTTGGGAGAAATGTGCCATTTCTGGCAGAAACTGTCCTCTTTTGGGGATAAAAGAGGTATTTGTGGGTGAAAAGGTCCTATTTGAAGGGGGAACCCTGGTATTTCTTGGAGAAGATGTGATATATTTTGGAGAAATGTGGCATTTCTGGAAGAAAATGTCCTATTTGGGGGGAGAAGCCTGGTATAATTGGGTGAAAAGGTCCTATTTGAAGGGGGAAAGCTGGTATTTCTTGGAGAAGATGTGATATATTTGGGAGAAATGTGGCATTTCTGGAAGAAAATGTCCAATTTGGGTGGAGAAGCCTGGTATTAGTGGGTGAAAAGGTCCTATTTGAAGGGGGAAAGCTGGTATTTCTTGGAGAAGATGTGATATATTTGGGAGAAATGTGGCATTTCTGGAAGAAACTGTCCTCTTTTGGGGATAAAACAGGTATTTGTGGGTGAAAACACTGTATTTGAAGGGGGAAACCTGGTATTTCTTGGAGAAGATGTGATATATTTGGGAGAAATGTGGCATTTCTGGAAGAAAATGTCCTATTTTGGGGATAAAAGAGGTATTTGTGGGTGATAAGGTCCTATTTGAAGGGGGAAACCTGTTATTTCTTGGAGAAGATGTGATATATTTGGGAGAAATGTGGCATTTCTGGAAGAAACCGAGCTCTTTTGGGGTAAAAGAGGTATTTGTGGGTGAAAAGGTCCTATTGGAAGGGGGAAACCTGGTATTTCTTGGAGAAGATGTGGTATATTTGGGAGAAATGTGGCATTTCTGGAAGAAACTGTCCTGTTTTGGGGATAAAACAGGTATTTGTTGGTGAAAACACTGTATTTGAAGGGGGAAACCTGTTATTTCTTGGAGAAGATGTGATATATTTGGGAGAAATGTGGCATTTCTGGAAGAAACTGTCCTGTTTTGGGGATAAAAGAGGTATTTGTGGGTGATAAGGTCCTATTTGAAGGGGGAAACCTGGTATTTCTTGGAGAAGATGTGATATATTTGGGAGAAATGTGGCCTTTCTGGAAGAAACTGTCCTATTTTGGGGATAAAAGAGGTATTTGTGGGTGAAAAGGTCATATTTGAAGGGGGAAACCGGGTATTTCTTGGAGAAGATGTGATATATTTGGGAGAAATGTGGCATTTCTGGAAGAAACTGTCCTATTTTGGGGATATAAGAGGTATTTGTGGGTGAAAAGGTCCTATTTGAAGGGGGAAACCTGGTATTTCTTGGAGAAGATGTGCTATATTTGGGAGAAATGTGGCATGTCAGGAAGAAACTGTCCTCTTTTGGGGATACAAGAGGTATTTGTGGGTGAAATGGTCCTATTTCAAGGAGGAAACGTGGTATTTCTTGGAGAAGATGTGATATATTTGGGAGAAATGTGGCATTTCTGGACGTAACTGTTCTATTTTGGGGACAAAAGAGGTATTTATGGGTGATAAGGTCCTATTTGAAGGAGGAAAGCTGGTATTTCTTGGAGAAGATGTGATATATTTGGGGGAAATCTGGCATTTCTGGAAGAAACTGTCCTATTTGGGGGGAGAAGGCTGGTATTTGTGGGTGAAAAGGTCGTATTTCAGGAGGAATCCTGGTATTTCTTGGAGAAGATGTGATGTATTTGGGAGAAATGTGGCATTTCTGGAAGTAACTGTCCTATATGAGGGATAAAAGAGGTATTTGTGGGTGAAAAGTTCGTATTTCAGGAGGAATCCTGGTATTTCTTGGAGAAGATGTGATATATTTGGGAGAAATGTGGCCTTTCTGGAAGAAACTGTCCTCTTTTGGGGATAAAACAGGTATTTGTGGGTGAAAAGGTCCTATTTGAAGGAGGAAACCTGGTATTTCTTGGAGAAGATATGATCTATTTGGGAGAAATGTGGCATTTCTGAAAGAAACTGTCCTCTTTTGGGGATAAAAGAGTTTTTTGGGGGGAAAAGGTCCAATTTGAAGGGGGAACCCTGGTATTTCTTGGAGAAGATGTGATATGTTTGGGAGAAATGTGGCCTTTCTGGAAGAAACTGTCCTCTTTTGGGGATAAAAGAGGTATTTGTGGGTGAAAAGGTCGTATTTCCAGGGGAAAACCTGGTATTTCTTGGAGAAGATGTGATATATTTGGGAGAAATATGGCATTTCTGGTAGAAACTGTCCTCTTTTGGGGGGAAAAGGCTGGTATTTGTGGGAGAAAAGGTCCTATTACAGGAGAAATCCTGGTATTTCTTGGAGGAGATGTGATATGTTTGGGAGAAATGTGGCATGTCTGGAAGAAACTGTTCTATTTTGGGGATAAAACAGGTACTTGTGGGTGAAAAGGTCCTATTTGAAGGAGGTATCATGGTATTTCTTGAAGAAGATGTGATATGTTTGGGTGAAATGTGGCATTTCTGGAAGAAACTGTTCTATTTGGGGATAAAAGTGGTATTTGTAGGTGAAAAGGTCTTATTTGAAGGGGGAAACGTGGTATTTCTTGGAGAAGATGTGATATATTTGGGTGATATGTGGCATGTCTGGAAGAAAATGTCCTATTTGTGGGGATAAAAGAGGTATTTGTGGGATAAAAGTTCCTATTTCAGGAGGAATCCTGGTATTTCTTGGAGGAGATGTGATATGTTTGGGAGAAATGTGGCATTTCTGCAGATACTGTCCTCTTTTGGGGATAAAAGAGGTATTTGTGGGTGAAAAGGTCCTATTTGAAGGGGGAAAACCTGGTATTTCTTGGAGAAGATGTGATCTATTTGGGAGAAATGTGGCATTTCTGGAGGAAACTGTCCTCTTTTGGGGATAAAACAGGTACTTGTGGGTGAAAATTTCCTATTTGAAGGGGGAAACCTGGCATTTCTTGGAGAAGATGTGATATATTTGGGAGAAATGTGGCATTTCTGGAAGAAAATGTCCTATTTGGGGGGAGAAGCCTGGTATAAGTGGGTGAAAAAGTCCTATTTGAAGAGGGAAACCTGGTATTTCTTGGAGAAGATGTGATATATTTGGGAGAAATGTGGCATTTCTGGAAGAAACTGTCCTCTTTTGGGGATAAAAGAGGTATTTGTGGGTGAAAAGGTCCTATTTGAAGGGGGAAACGTGGTATTTCTTGGAGAAGATGTGATATATTTGGGAGAAATCTGGCGTTTCTGGAAGAATATGTCCTATTTGAGGGATAAAACAGGTATTTGTGGTTGAAAAGGTCCTATTTGAAGGGGGAAACCTGGTATTTCTTAGAGAAGATGTGATCTATTTGGGAGAAATGTGGCCTTTCTGGAAGAAACTGTCCTCTTTTGGGGATAAAACAGGTATTTGTGGGTGAAAATTTCCTATTTGAAGGGGGAACCCTGGTATTTCTTGGAGAAGATGTGATCTATTTGGGAGAAATGTGGCCTTTCTGGAAGAAACTGTCCTCTTTTTGGGATAAAACAGGTATTTGTGGGTGAAAATTTCCTATTTGAAGGGGGAAACCTGGTATTTTTGGAGAAGATATGATATATTTGGGAGAAATGTGGCATTTCTGGAAGAAAATGTCCTATTTGGGGGGAGAAGCCTGGTATTAGTGGGTGAAAAGGTCCAATTTGAAGGGGGAAACCTGGTATTTCTTGGAGAAGATGTGATATATTTGGGAGAAATGTGGCATTTCTGGAAGAAACTGTCCTATTTTGGGGATAAAAGAGGTATTTGTGGGTGATAAGGTCCTATTTGAAGGGGGAAAGCTGGTATTTCTTGGAGAAGATGTGATATATTTGGGAGAAATGTGGCCTTTCTGGAAGAAACTGTCCTATTTTGGGGATAAAAGAGGTATTTGTGGGTGAAAAGGTCCTATTTGAAGGGGGAAACCTGGTATTTCTTGGAGAAGATGTGATATATTTGGGAGAAATGTGGCATTTCTGGAAGAAACTGTCCTCTTTTGGGGATAAAACAGGTATTTGTGGGTGAAAAGGTCTTATTACAAGGGGGAAACGTGGTATTTCTTGGAGAAGATGTGATATGTTTGGGAGAAATGTGGCATTTCTGGACGTAACTGTTCTATTTTGGGGACAAAAGAGGTATTTGTGGGTGATAAGGTCCTATTTGAAGGGGGAAAGCTGGTATTTCTTGGAGAAGATGTGATATATTTGGGAGAAATGTGGCATTTCTGGAAGAAACTGTCCTATTTGGGGGGAGAAGGCTGGTATTTGTGGGTGAAAAGTTCGTATTTCAGGAGGAATCCTGGTATTTCTTGGAGAAGATGTGATATATTTGGGAGAAATGTGGCATTTCTGGAAGAAACTGTCCTATTTGAGGGATAAAAGAGGTATTTGTGGGTGAAAAGGTCATATTTCAGGAGGAATTCTGGTATTTCTTGGAGAAGATGTGATATATTTGGGAGAAATGTGGCCTTTCTGGAAGAAACTGTCCTCTTTTGGGGATAAAACAGGTATTTGTGGGTGAAAAGGTCCTATTTCAAGGAGGAAACCTGGTATTTCTTGGAGAAGATATGATATATTTGGGAGAAATGTGGCATTTCTGGAAGAAACTGTCCTATTTTGGGGATAAAAGAGGTATTTGTGGGTGAAAAGGTCCTATTTGAAGGGGGAACCCTGGTATTTCTTGGAGAAGATGTGATATATTTGGGAGAAATGTGGCATTTCTGGAAGAAACTGTCCTCTTTTGGGGATAAAACAGGTACTTGTGGGTGAAAATTTCCTATTTGAAGGGGGAAACCTGGCATTTCTTGGAGAAGATATGATATATTTGGGAGAAATGTGGCATTTCTGGAAGAAAATGTCCTATTTGGGGGGAGAAGCCTGGTATTAGTGGGTGAAAAGGTCCTATTTGAAGAGGGAAACCTGGTATTTCTTGGAGAAGATGTGATATATTTGGGAGAAATGTGGCATTTCTGGAAGAAACTGTTCTATTTTGGGGATAAAAGAGGTATTTGTGGGTGAAAAGGTCCAATTTGAAGGGGGAAAGCTGGTATTTCTTGGAGAAGATGTGATATATTTGAGAGAAATGTGGCCTTTCTTGAAGAATATGTCCAATTTGAGGGATAAAACAGGTATTTGTGGTTGAAAAGGTCCTATTTGAAGGGGGAAACGTGGTATTTCTTGGAGAAGATGTGATCTATTTGGGAGAAATCTGGCATTTCTGGAAGAAACTGTCCTCTTTTGGGGATAAAACAGGTATTTGTGGGTGAAAAGGTCCTATTTGAAGGGGGAACCCTGGTATTTCTTGGAGAAGATGTGATCTTTTTGGGAGAAATGTGGCATGTCAGGAAGAAACTGTCCTGTTTTGGGGGTAAAACAGGTATTTGTGGGTGAAAAGGTCCTATTTGAAGGGGGAAACGTGGTATTTCTTGGAGAAGATGTGATCTATTCGGGAGAAATGTGGCATTTCTGGAAGAATATGTCCAATTTGAGGAATAATACCGGTATTTGTGGTTGAAAAGGTCCTATTTGAAGGGGGAAAGCTGGTATTTCTATGAGAAGATGTGATATATTTGGGAGAAATGTGGCATGTCTGGAAGAAACTGTCCTCTTTTGGGGATAAAACAGGTATTTGTGGGAGAAAAGGTCCTATTTGAAGGGGGAAACGAGGTATTTCTTGGAGAAGATGAGGTATATTTGGGAGAAATGTGGCCTTTCTGGAAGAAACTGTCCTATTTGTGGGGATAAAACAGGTATTTGTGGGTGAAAAGGTCCTATTTGAAGGGGGAAACCTGGTATTTCTTGGAGAAGATGTGATATATTTGGGAGAAATCTGGCCTTTCTGGAAGAAAATGTCCTATTTTGGGGATAAAAGAGGTATTTGTGGGTGAAAAGGTCCTATTTGAAGGGGGAAACCTGGTATTTCTTGGAGAAGATGTGATATATTTGGGAGAAATGTGGCCTTTCTGGAAGAAAATGTCCTCTTTTGGGGATAAAAGAGGTATTTGTGGGTGAAAAGGTCCTATTTCAAGGAGGAAACCTGGTATTTCTTGGAGAAGATATGATATATTTGGGAGAAATGTGGCCTTTCTGGAAGAAACTGTCCTCTTTTGGGGATAAAACAGGTATTTGTGGGTGAAAAGGTCCTATTTCAAGGAGGAAACCTGGTATTTCTTGGAGAAGATATGATATATTTGGGAGAAATGTGGCATTTCTGGAAGAAACTGTCCTCTTTTGGGGATAAAAGAGGTATTTGTGGGTGAAAAGGTCCTATTTGAAGGGGGAACCCTGGTATTTCTTGGAGAAGATGTGATATATTTGGGAGAAATGTGGCATTTCTGGAAGAAACTGTCCTCTTTTGGGGATAAAACAGGTACTTGTGGGTGAAAATTTCCTATTTGAAGGGGGAAACCTGGCATTTCTTGGAGAAGATATGATATATTTGGGAGAAATGTGGCATTTCTGGAAGAAAATGTCCTATTTGGGGGGAGAAGCCTGGTATTAGTGGGTGAAAAGGTCCTATTTGAAGAGGGAAACCTGGTATTTCTTGGAGAAGATGTGATATATTTGGGAGAAATGTGGCATTTCTGGAAGAAACTGTTCTATTTTGGGGATAAAAGAGGTATTTGTGGGTGAAAAGGTCCAATTTGAAGGGGGAAAGCTGGTATTTCTTGGAGAAGATGTGATATATTTGAGAGAAATGTGGCCTTTCTTGAAGAATATGTCCAATTTGAGGGATAAAACAGGTATTTGTGGTTGAAAAGGTCCTATTTGAAGGGGGAAACGTGGTATTTCTTGGAGAAGATGTGATCTATTTGGGAGAAATCTGGCATTTCTGGAAGAAACTGTCCTCTTTTGGGGATAAAACAGGTATTTGTGGGTGAAAAGGTCCTATTTGAAGGGGGAACCCTGGTATTTCTTGGAGAAGATGTGATCTTTTTGGGAGAAATGTGGCATGTCAGGAAGAAACTGTCCTGTTTTGGGGGTAAAACAGGTATTTGTGGGTGAAAAGGTCCTATTTGAAGGGGGAAACGTGGTATTTCTTGGAGAAGATGTGATCTATTCGGGAGAAATGTGGCATTTCTGGAAGAATATGTCCAATTTGAGGAATAATACCGGTATTTGTGGTTGAAAAGGTCCTATTTGAAGGGGGAAAGCTGGTATTTCTATGAGAAGATGTGATATATTTGGGAGAAATGTGGCATGTCTGGAAGAAACTGTCCTCTTTTGGGGATAAAACAGGTATTTGTGGGAGAAAAGGTCCTATTTGAAGGGGGAAACGAGGTATTTCTTGGAGAAGATGAGGTATATTTGGGAGAAATGTGGCCTTTCTGGAAGAAACTGTCCTATTTGTGGGGATAAAACAGGTATTTGTGGGTGAAAAGGTCCTATTTGAAGGGGGAAACCTGGTATTTCTTGGAGAAGATGTGATATATTTGGGAGAAATCTGGCCTTTCTGGAAGAAAATGTCCTATTTTGGGGATAAAAGAGGTATTTGTGGGTGAAAAGGTCCTATTTGAAGGGGGAAACCTGGTATTTCTTGGAGAAGATGTGATATATTTGGGAGAAATGTGGCCTTTCTGGAAGAAAATGTCCTCTTTTGGGGATAAAAGAGGTATTTGTGGGTGAAAAGGTCCTATTTGAAGGGGGAAACGTGGTATTTCTTGGAGAAGATGTGATATATTTGGGAGAAATGTGGCATGTCTGGAAGAAACTGTCCTCTTTTGGGGATACAAGAGGTATTTGTGGGTGAAAAGGTCCTATTTGAAAAAGGAAAGCTGGTATTTCTTGGAGAAGAAGTGATATGTTTGGGAGAAATGTGGCATTTCTGGACGTAACTGTTCTATTTTGGGGACAAAAGAGGTATTTGTGGGTGATAAGGTCCTATTTGAAGGGGGAAAGCTGGTATTTCTTGGAGAAGATGTGATCTATTTGGGAGAAATGTGGCATTTCTGGAAGAAACTGTCCTATTTTGGGGGGAGAAGGCTGGTATTTGTGGGAGAAAAGGTCCTATTTCAGGAGGAATCCTGGTATTTCTTGGAGAAGATGTGATATATTTGGGAGAAATGTGGCATTTCTGGAAGAAACTGTCCTATTGGGGGATAAAAGAGGTATTTGTGGGTGAAAAGTTCGTATTTCAGGAGGAATCCTGGTATTTCTTGGAGAAGATGTGATATATTTGTGAGAAATCTGGCCTTTCTGGAAGAAGTTGTCCTATTTTGGGGATAAAACAGGTATTTGTGGGTGAAAAGGTCCTATTTGAAGGGGGAAACCTGGTATTTCTTGGAGAAGATGTGATCTATTTGGGTGAAATGTGCCATTTCTGGAAGAAAATGTCCTCTTTTGGGGATAAAAGAGTTTTCTGGGGGGAAAAGGTCCTATTTGAAGGGGGAAACCTGGTATTTCTTGGAGAAGATGTGATATATTTGGGAGAAATGTGGCATTTCTGGCAGAAACTGTCTTCTTTTGGGGGGAAAATGCTGGTATTTGTGGGAGAAAAGGTCCTATTACAGGAGAAATCCTGGTATTTCTTGGAGGAGGTGTGATCTATTTGGGAGAAATGTGGCCTTTCTGGATGAAACTGTCCTCTTTTGGGGATAAAACAGGTACTTGTGGGTGAAAAGGTCCTATTTGAGGGAGGTACCCTGGTATTTCTTGGAGAAGATGTGATATGTTTGGGTGAAATGTGGCATTTCTGGAAGAAACAGTTCTATTTTGGGGATAAAAGAGGTATTTCTGGGTGAAAAGGTCCTATTTGAAGGGGGAAAGCTGGTATTTCTTGGAGAAGATGTGATATATTTGGTTGATATGTGGCATGTCTGGAAGAAAATGTCCAATTTGGGGGGAGAAGGCTGGTATTTGTGGGAGAAAAGGTCCTATTTCAAGAGGAATCCTGGTATTTCTTGGAGAAGATGTGATATATTCGGGAGAAATGTGGCCTGTCTGGAAGAAAATGTCCAATTTGGGGGGAGAAGGCTGGTAGTTTTGGGTGAGAAGGTCCTCTTTCAGGAGGAATCCTGGTATTTCTTGGAGAAGATGTGATCTATTTGGGAGAAATCTGGCATTCCTGGAAGAAACTGTCCTCTTTTGGGGATAAAAGAGGTTTTTTTGGGGAAAAGGTCCTATTTGAAGGAGGAAGCGTGGTATTTCTTGGAGAAGATGTGATATATTTGGGAGAAATGTGGCATTTCTGGAAGAAACTGTCCTCTTATGGGGATAGAACAGGTATTTGTGGGTGAAAAGGTCTTATTTGAAGGGGGAAACCTGGTATTTCTTGGAGAAGATGTGATATATTTGGGAGAAATCTGGCATTTCTGGAAGAAACTGTCCTATTTGGGGGGAGAAGGGTGGTATTTGTGGGAGAAAAGTTCCTATTTCATGAGGAATCCTGGTATTTCTTGGAGAAGATGTGATATGTTTGGGAGAAATGTGGCCTTTCTGGAAGAAACTGTCCTCTTTTGGGGATAAAAGAGGTATTTGTGGGTGAAAAGGTCCTATTTGAAGGGGGAAACCTGGTATTTCTTGGAGAAGATGTGATATATTTGGGAGAAATATGGCATGTCTGGAAGAAAATGTCCTCTTTTGGGGATAAAAGAGGTATTTGTGGGTGAAAAGGTGCTATTTGAAGGGGGAAACCTGGTATTTCTTGGAGAAGATGTGATCTATTTGGGAGAAATGTGGCATTTCAGGAAGAAACTGTCCTCTTTTGGGGATAAAACAGGTATTTGTGGGTGAAAACGTTGCATTTGAAGGGGGAAACCTGTTATTTCTTGGAGAAGATGTGATATATTTGGGAGAAATGTGGCATTTCTGGAAGAAACTGTTCTATTTTGGGGATAAAACAGGTATTTGTGGGTGAAAAGGTCCTATTTGAAGGGGGAAACGTGGTATTTCTTGGAGAAGATGTGATATATTTGGGAGAAATGTGGCATTTCTGGAAGAAACTGTCGTATTTTGGGGATAAAAGAGGTATTTGTGGGTGAAAAGGTCTTATTACAAGCGGGAAAACTGGTATTTCTTGGAGAAGATGTGATATATTTGGGAGAAATGAGGCATTTCTGGAAGAAACTGTCCTATTTTGGGGATAAAAGAAGTATTTGTGGGTGAAAAGGTCCTATTTGAAGGGGGAAACCTGGTATTTCTTGGAGAAGATGTGATATATTTGGGAGAAATGTGGCATTTCTGGAAGAAACTGTCGTATTTTGGGGATAAAAGAGGTATTTGTGGGTGAAAAGGTCTTATTACAAGGGGGAAAGCTGGTATTTCTTGGAGAAGATGTGATATATTTGGGAGAAATGTGGCATGTCAGGAAGAAACTGTCCTCTTTTGGGGATTCAAGAGGTATTTGTGGGTGAAAAGTTCCTATTTCAAGGAGGAAACCTGGTATTTCTTGGAGAAGATGTGATATGTTTGGGAGAAATTTGGCATTTCTGGACGTAACTGTTCTATTTTGGGGACAAAAGAGGTATTTGTGGGTGATAAGGTCCTATTTGAAGGGGGAAAGCTGGTATTTCTTGGAGAAGATGTGATATATTTGGGGGAAATGTGGCATGTCTGGAAGAAACTGTCCTATTTGGGGGGAGAAGGCTGGTATTTGTCGGTGAAAAGGTCCTCTTTCAGGAGGTATCCTGGTATTTCTTGGAGAAGATGTGATGTATTTGGGAGAAATGTGGCATTTCTGGAAGTAACTGTCCTATTTGAGGGATAAAAGAGGTATTTGTGGGTGAAAAGTTCGTATTTCAGGAGGAATCCTGGTATTTCTTGGAGGAGATGTGATATATTTGGGAGAAATGTGGCCTTTCTGGAAGAAACTGTCCTCTTTTGGGGATAAAACAGGTATTTGTGGGTGAAAAGGTCCTATTTGAAGGAGGAAACCTGGTATTTCTTGGAGAAGATATGATCTATTTGGGAGAAATGTGGCATTTCTGAAAGAAACTGTCCTCTTTTGGGGATAAAAGAGTTTTTTGGGGGGAAAAGGTCCAATTTGAAGGGGGAACCCTGGTATTTCTTGGAGAAGATGTGATATGTTTGGGAGTAATGTGGCCTTTCTGGAAGAAACTGTCCTCTTTTGGGGATAAAAGAGGTATTTGTGGGTGAAAAGGTCGTATTTCCAGGGGAAAACCTGGTATTTCTTGGAGAAGATGTGATATATTTGGGAGAAATATGGCATTTCTGGAAGAAACTGTCCTCTTTTGGGGGGAAAAGGCTGGTATTTGTGGGAGAAAAGGTCCTATTACAGGAGAAATCCTGGTATTTCTTGGAGGAGATGTGATATGCTTGGGAGAAATGTGGCATGTCTGGATGAAACTGTTCTATTTTGAGGATAAAACAGGTACTTGTGGGTGAAAAGGTCCTATTTGAAGGAGGTATCCTGGTATTTCTTGGAGAAGATGAGATATGTTTGGGTGAAATGTGGCATTTCTGGAAGAAACTGTTCTATTTTGGGGATAAAAGAGGTATTTGTGGGTGAAAAGGTCCTATTTCCAGGGGAAAACCTGGTATTTCTTGGAGGAGATGTGATCTATTTGGGAGAAATGTGGCATTTCTGGAAGAAACTGTCCTCTTTTGGGGATAAAACAGGTACTTGTGGGTGAAAATTTCCTATTTGAAGGGGGAAACCTGGCATTTCTTGGAGAAGATGTGATATATTTGGGAGAAATGTGGCATTTCTGGAAGAAAATGTCCTATTTGGGGGGAGAAGCCTGGTATAAGTGGGTGAAAAGGTCCTATTTGAAGGGGGAAACCTGGTATTTCTTGGAGAAGATGTGATATATTTGGGAGAAATGTGGCATTTCTGGAGGGTAATGTCCTATTTGGGGGGAGAAGCCTGGTATTAGTGGGTGAAAAGGTCGTATTTGAAGGGGGAAAGCTGGTATTTCTTGGAGAAGATGTGATATATTTGGGAGAAATGTGGCATTTCTGGAAGAAACTGTCCTCTTTTGGGGATAAAAGAGGTATTTGTGGGTGAAAAGGTCCTATTTCAAGGAGGAAACGTGGTATTTCTTGGAGAAGATGTGATATGTTTGGGAGAAATGTGCCATTTCTGGATGTAACTGTTCTATTTTGGGGACAAAAGAGGTATTTGTGGGTGATAAGGTCCTATTTGAAGGGGGAAAGCTGGTATTTCTTGGAGAAGATGTGATATATTTGGGAGAAATGTGGCATTTCTGGAAGAAACTGTCCTATTTGGGGGGAGAAGGCTGGTATTTGTGGGAGAAAAGGTCGTATTTCAGGAGGAATCCTGGTATTTCTTGGAGAAGATGTGATATATTTGGGAGAAATGTGGCATGTCTGGAAGAAACTGTCCTCTTTTGGGGATAAAAGAGGTATTTGTGGGTGAAAAGGTCGTATTTCAGGAGGAATCCTGGTATTTCTTGGAGAAGATGTGATATATTTGGGAGAAATGTGGCCTTTCTGGAAGAAGCTGTCCTCTTTTGGGGATAAAACAGGTATTTGTGGGTGAAAAGTTCCTATTTCAAGGAGGAAACCTGGTATTTCTTGGAGAAGATATGATATATTTGGGAGAAATGTGGCATTTCTGGAAGAAACTGCCCTCTTTTGGGGATAAAAGAGTTTTTTGGGGGGAAAAGGTCCTATTTTTAGGGGGAAACGTGGTATTTCTTGGAGAAGATGTGATATGTTTGGGAGTAATGTGGCCTTTCTGGAAGAAACTGTCCTCTTTTGGGGATAAAAGAGGTATTTGTGGGTGAAAAGGTCCTATTTGAAGGGGAAAACCTGGTATTTCTTGGAGAAGATGTGATATATTTGGGAGAAATATGGCATTTCTGGAAGAAACTGTCCTCTTTTGGGGGGAAAAGGCTGGTATTTGTGGGAGAAAAGGTCCTATTACAGGAGAAATCCTGGTATTACTTGGAGGAGATGTGATATGTTTGGGAGAAATGTGGCCTTTCTGGAAGAAACTGTCCTCTTTTGGGGATAAAACAGGTACTTGTGGGTGAAAAGGTCCTATTTGAAGGGGGAACCCTGGTATTTCTTGAAGAAGATGTGATATGTTTGGGTGAAATGTGGCTTTTCTGGCAGAAACTGTTCTATTTTGGGGATAAAAGAGGTATTTGTGGGTGAAAAGGTCCTATTTGAAGGGGGAAACCTGGTATTTCTTGGAGAGGATGTGATCTATTTGGGAGAAATCTGGCATTTCTGGAAGAAACTGTCCTCTTTTGGGGATAAAAGAGGTATTTGTGGGTGAAAATTTCCTATTTGAAGGGGGAAACGTGGTATTTCTTGGAGAAGATATGATCTATTTGGGAGAAATGTGGCCTTTCTGGAAGAAACTGTCCTCTTTTGGGGATAAAACAGGTATTTGTGGGTGAAAAGGTCCTATTGGAAGGGGGAAACCTGGTATTTCTTGGAGAAGATGTGATATGTTTGGGAGAAATGTGGCCTTTCTGGAAGAAACTGTCCTCTTTTGGGGATAAAAGAGGTATTTGTGGGTGAAAAGGTCCTATTTGAAGGGGGAAACCTTGTATTTCTTGGAGAAGATGCGATCTATTTGGGAGAAATGTGGCATTTCTGGAAGAAACTGTCCTATTTGAGGGATAAAAGAGGTATTTGTGGGTGAAAAGGTCGTATTTCAGGAGGAATCCTGGTATTTCTTGGAGAAGATGTGATATATTTGGGAGAAATCTGGCCTTTCTGGAAGAAGCTGTCCTATTTTGGGGATAAAAGAGGTATTTGTGGGTGAAAAGGTCCTATTTGAAAAGGGGAAACCACGTATTTCTTGGAGATGTGATCTATTTGGGAGAAATGTGGCATTTCTGGAAGAAACTGTCCTCTTTTGGGGATAAAAGAGTTTTTTTGGGGGAAAAGGTCCTATTTGAAGGGGGAAAGCTGGTATTTCTTGGAGAAGATGTGATATATTTGGGAGAAATGTGGCATTTCTGGAAGAAACTGTCCTCTTTTGGGGATAAAGGAGGTAGTTTTGGGTGAAAAGGTCCTATTTCCAGGGGAAAACCTGGTATTTCTTGGAGAAGATGTGATCTATTTGGGAGAAATGTGGCATTTCTGGCAGAAACTGTCCTATTTGAGGGATAAAAGAGGTATTTGTGGGAGAAAAGGTCCTATTACAGGAGAAATCCTGGTATTTCTTGGAGGAGATGTGATCTATTTGGGAGAAATGTGGCATGTCTGGAAGAAACTGTCCTCTTTTGGGGATAAAACAGGTACTTGTGGGTGAAAAGGTCCTATTTGAAGGAGGTACCGTGGTATTTCTTGGAGAAGATGTGATATGTTTGGGTGAAATGTGGCATTTCTGGAAGAAACTGTTGAATTTTGGGGATAAAAGAGGTATTTGTGGGTGAAAAGGTCCCATTTGAAGGGGGAAAGCTGGTATTTCTTGGAGAAGATGTGATATATTTGGGTGATATGTGGCATGTCTGGAAGAAAATGTCCAATTTGGGGGGAGAAGGCTGGTATTTGTGGGAGAAAAGGTCCTATTTCTGGAGGAATCCTGGTATTTCTTGGAGGAGATGTGATCTATTTGGGAGAAATGTGGCATT
This sequence comes from Lophura swinhoii, assembly GCA_030408155.1. Taxonomy (NCBI): domain Eukaryota; kingdom Metazoa; phylum Chordata; class Aves; order Galliformes; family Phasianidae; genus Lophura; species Lophura swinhoii. The sequence continues at coordinate 22,980,194 of JASCYN010000149.1, read as the reverse complement.
TCTGGAAGAAAATGTCCTCTTTTGGGGATAAAAGAGGTATTTGTGGGTGAAAAGGTCCTATTTGAAGGGGGAACCCTGGTATTTCTTGGAGAAGATGTGATATATTTGGGAGAAATGTGGCATTTCTGGAAGAAACTGTCCTATTTGGGGGGAGAAGCCTGGTATAATTGGGTGAAAAGGTCCTATTTGAAGGGGGAAAGCTGGTATTTCTTGGAGAAGATGTGATATATTTGGGAGAAATGTGGCATTTCTGGAAGAAAATGTCCAATTTGGGTGGAGAAGCCTGGTATTAGTGGGTGAAAAGGTCCTATTTGAAGGGGGAAAGCTGGTATTTCTTGGAGAAGATGTGATATATTTGGGAGAAATGTGGCATTTCTGGAAGAAACTGTCCTCTTTTGGGGATAAAACAGGTATTTGTGGGTGAAAACACTGTATTTGAAGGGGGAAAGCTGGTATTTCTTGGAGAAGATGTGATATATTTGGGAGAAATGTGGCCTTTCTGGAAGAAAATGTCCTCTTTTGGGGATAAAAGAGGTATTTGTGGGTGAAAAGGTCCTATTTGAAGGGGGAAACCGGGTATTTCTTGGAGAAGATGTGATATATTTGGGAGAAATGTGGCATTTCTGGAAGAAACTGTCCTCTTTTGGGGATACAAGAGGTATTTGTGGGTGAAAAGGTCCTATTTCAAGGAGGAAACGTGGTATTTCTTGGAGAAGATGTGATATATTTGGGAGAAATGTGGCATTTCTGGAAGAAACTGTTCTATTTTGGGGACAAAAGAGGTATTTATGGGTGATAAGGTCCTATTTGAAGGAGGAAAGCTGGTATTTCTTGGAGAAGATGTGATATATTTGGGGGAAATGTGGCATTTCTGGAAGAAACTGTCCTATTTGGGGGGAGAAGGCTGGTATTTGTGGGTGAAAAGGTCGTATTTCAGGAGGAATCCTGGTATTTCTTGGAGAAGATGTGATGTATTTGGGAGAAATGTGGCATTTCTGGAAGTAACTGTCCTATATGAGGGATAAAAGAGGTATTTGTGGGTGAAAAGTTCGTATTTCAGGAGGAATCCTGGTATTTCTTGGAGAAGATGTGATCTATTTGGGAGAAATGTGGCCTTTCTGGAAGAAACTGTCCTCTTTTGGGGATAAAACAGGTATTTGTGGGTGAAAAGGTCCTATTTGAAGGAGGAAACCTGGTATTTCTTGGAGAAGATATGATCTATTTGGGAGAAATGTGGCATTTCTGAAAGAAACTGTCCTCTTTTGGGGATAAAAGAGTTTTTTGGGGGGAAAAGGTCCAATTTGAAGGGGGAACCCTGGTATTTCTTGGAGAAGATGTGATATGTTTGGGAGAAATGTGGCCTTTCTGGAAGAAACTGTCCTCTTTTGGGGATAAAAGAGGTATTTGTGGGTGAAAAGGTCGTATTTCCAGGGGAAAACCTGGTATTTCTTGGAGAAGATGTGATATATTTGGGAGAAATATGGCATTTCTGGTAGAAACTGTCCTCTTTTGGGGGGAAAAGGCTGGTATTTGTGGGAGAAAAGGTCCTATTACAGGAGAAATCCTGGTATTTCTTGGAGGAGATGTGATATGTTTGGGAGAAATGTGGCATGTCTGGAAGAAACTGTTCTATTTTGGGGATAAAACAGGTACTTGTGGGTGAAAAGGTCCTATTTGAAGGAGGTATCATGGTATTTCTTGAAGAAGATGTGATATGTTTGGGTGAAATGTGGCATTTCTGGAAGAAACTGTTCTATTTTGGGGATAAAAGAGGTATTTGTAGGTGAAAAGGTCTTATTTGAAGGGGGAAACGTGGTATTTCTTGGAGAAGATGTGATATATTTGGGTGATATGTGGCATGTCTGGAAGAAAATGTCCTATTTGTGGGGATAAAAGAGGTATTTGTGGGATAAAAGTTCCTATTTCAGGAGGAATCCTGGTATTTCTTGGAGGAGATGTGATATGTTTGGGAGAAATGTGGCATTTCTGCAGATACTGTCCTCTTTTGGGGATAAAAGAGGTATTTGTGGGTGAAAAGGTCCTATTTGAAGGGGGAAAACCTGGTATTTCTTGGAGAAGATGTGATCTATTTGGGAGAAATGTGGCATTTCTGGAGGAAACTGTCCTCTTTTGGGGATAAAACAGGTACTTGTGGGTGAAAATTTCCTATTTGAAGGGGGAAACCTGGCATTTCTTGGAGAAGATGTGATATATTTGGGAGAAATGTGGCATTTCTGGAAGAAAATGTCCTATTTGGGGGGAGAAGCCTGGTATAAGTGGGTGAAAAAGTCCTATTTGAAGAGGGAAACCTGGTATTTCTTGGAGAAGATGTGATATATTTGGGAGAAATGTGGCATTTCTGGAAGAAACTGTCCTCTTTTGGGGATAAAAGAGGTATTTGTGGGTGAAAAGGTCCTATTTGAAGGGGGAAACGTGGTATTTCTTGGAGAAGATGTGATATATTTGGGAGAAATCTGGCGTTTCTGGAAGAATATGTCCTATTTGAGGGATAAAACAGGTATTTGTGGTTGAAAAGGTCCTATTTGAAGGGGGAAACCTGGTATTTCTTAGAGAAGATGGGATATATTTGGGAGAAATGTGGCATTTCTGGAAGAAACTGTCCTCTTTTGGGGATAAAACAGGTATTTGTGGGTGAAAATTTCCTATTTGAAGGGGGAACCCTGGTATTTCTTGGAGAAGATGTGATCTATTTGGGAGAAATGTGGCCTTTCTGGAAGAAACTGTCCTCTTTTGGGGATAAAACAGGTATTTGTGGGTGAAAATTTCCTATTTGAAGGGGGAAACCTGGTATTTTTGGAGAAGATATGATATATTTGGGAGAAATGTGGCATTTCTGGAAGAAAATGTCCTATTTGGGGGGAGAAGCCTGGTATTAGTGGGTGAAAAGGTCCAATTTGAAGGGGGAAACCTGGTATTTCTTGGAGAAGATGTGATATATTTGGGAGAAATGTGGCATTTCTGGAAGAAACTGTCCTATTTTGGGGATAAAAGAGGTATTTGTGGGTGATAAGGTCCTATTTGAAGGGGGAAAGCTGGTATTTCTTGGAGAAGATGTGATATATTTGAGAGAAATGTGGCCTTTCTGGAAGAAACTGTCCTATTTTGGGGATAAAAGAGGTATTTGTGGGTGAAAAGGTCCTATTTGAAGGGGGAAACCTGGTATTTCTTGGAGAAGATGTGATATATTTGGGAGAAATGTGGCATTTCTGGAAGAAACTGTCCTCTTTTGGGGATAAAACAGGTATTTGTGGGTGAAAAGGTCTTATTACAAGGGGGAAACGTGGTATTTCTTGGAGAAGATGTGATATGTTTGGGAGAAATGTGGCATTTCTGGACGTAACTGTTCTATTTTGGGGACAAAAGAGGTATTTGTGGGTGATAAGGTCCTATTTGAAGGGGGAAAGCTGGTATTTCTTGGAGAAGATGTGATATATTTGGGAGAAATGTGGCATTTCTGGAAGAAACTGTCCTATTTGTGGGGAGAAGGCTGGTATTTGTGGGTGAAAAGTTCGTATTTCAGGAGGAATCCTGGTATTTCTTGGAGAAGATGTGATATATTTGGGAGAAATGTGGCATTTCTGGAAGAAACTGTCCTATTTGAGGGATAAAAGAGGTATTTGTGGGTGAAAAGGTCATATTTCAGGAGGAATCCTGGTATTTCTTGGAGAAGATGTGATATATTTGGGAGAAATGTGGCATGTCTGGAAGAAACTGTCCTCTTTTTGGGATAAAACAGGTATTTGTGGGTGAAAAGGTCCTATTTCAAGGAGGAAACCTGGTATTTCTTGGAGAAGATATGATATATTTGGGAGAAATGTGGCATTTCTGGAAGAAACTGTCCTCTTTTGGGGATAAAAGAGGTATTTGTGGGTGAAAAGGTCCTATTTGAAGGGGGAACCCTGGTATTTCTTGGAGAAGATGTGATATATTTGGAGAAATGTGGCATTTCTGGAAGAAACTGTCCTCTTTTGGGGATAAAACAGGTACTTGTGGGTGAAAATTTCCTATTTGAAGGGGGAAACCTGGCATTTCTTGGAGAAGATGTGATATATTTGGGAGAAATGTGGCATTTCTGGAAGAAAATGTCCAATTTGGGGGGAGAAGCCTGGTATTAGTGGGTGAAAAGGTCCTATTTGAAGAGGGAAACCTGGTATTTCTTGGAGAAGATGTGATATATTTGGGAGAAATGTGGCCTTTCTGGAAGAAACTGTTCTATTTTGGGGATAAAAGAGGTATTTGTGGGTGAAAAGGTCCAATTTGAAGGGGGAAAGCTGGTATTTCTTGGAGAAGATGTGATATATTTGAGAGAAATGTGGCCTTTCTGGAAGAAACTGTCCTCTTTTGGGGATAAAACAGGTATTTGTGGGTGAAAAGGTCCTATTTGAAGGGGGAACCCTGGTATTTCTTGGAGAAGATGTGATCTATTTGGGAGAAATGTGGCATGTCAGGAAGAAACTGTCCTGTTTTGGGGGTAAAACAGGTATTTGTGGGTGAAAAGGTCCTATTTGAAGGGGGAAACGTGGTATTTCTTGGAGAAGATGTGATCTATTCGGGAGAAATGTGGCATTTCTGGAAGAATATGTCCAATTTGAGGAATAATACCGGTATTTGTGGTTGAAAAGGTCCTATTTGAAGGGGGAAAGCTGGTATTTCTATGAGAAGATGTGATATATTTGGGAGAAATGTGGCATGTCTGGAAGAAACTGTCCTCTTTTGGGGATAAAACAGGTATTTGTGGGAGAAAAGGTCCTATTTGAAGGGGGAAACGAGGTATTTCTTGGAGAAGATGAGGTATATTTGGGAGAAATGTGGCATTTCTGGAAGAAACTGTCCTATTTGTGGGGATAAAACAGGTATTTGTGGGTGAAAAGGTCCTATTTGAAGGGGGAAACCTGGTATTTCTTGGAGAAGATGTGATATATTTGGGAGAAATCTGGCCTTTCTGGAAGAAAATGTCCTATTTTGGGGATAAAAGAGGTATTTGTGGGTGAAAAGGTCCTATTTGAAGGGGGAAACCTGGTATTTCTTGGAGAAGATGTGATATATTTGGGAGAAATGTGGCCTTTCTGGAAGAAAATGTCCTCTTTTGGGGATAAAAGAGGTATTTGTGGGTGAAAAGGTCCTATTTGAAGGGGGAAACGTGGTATTTCTTGGAGAAGATGTGATATATTTGGGAGAAATGTGGCATGTCTGGAAGAAACTGTCCTCTTTTGGGGATACAAGAGGTATTTGTGGGTGAAAAGGTCCTATTTGAAAAAGGAAAGCTGGTATTTCTTGGAGAAGAAGTGATATGTTTGGGAGAAATGTGGCATTTCTGGACGTAACTGTTCTATTTTGGGGACAAAAGAGGTATTTGTGGGTGATAAGGTCCTATTTGAAGGGGGAAAGCTGGTATTTCTTGGAGTAGATGTGATCTATTTGGGAGAAATGTGGCATTTCTGGAAGAAACTGTCCTATTTTGGGGGGAGAAGGCTGGTATTTGTGGGAGAAAAGGTCCTATTTCAGGAGGAATCCTGGTATTTCTTGGAGAAGATGTGATATATTTGGGAGAAATGTGGCATTTCTGGAAGAAACTGTCCTATTGGGGGATAAAAGAGGTATTTGTGGGTGAAAAGGTCGTATTTCAGGAGGAATCCTGGTATTTCTTGGAGAAGATGTGATATATTTGGGAGATATCTGGCCTTTCTGGAAGAAGTTGTCCTATTTTGGGGATAAAACAGGTATTTGTGGGTGAAAAGGTCCTATTTGAAGGGGGAAACCTGGTATTTCTTGGAGAAGATGTGATCTATTTGGGTGAAATGTGCCATTTCTGGAAGAAAATGTCCTCTTTTGGGGATAAAAGAGTTTTCTGGGGGGAAAAGGTCCTATTTGAAGGGGGAAACCTGGTATTTCTTGGAGAAGATGTGATATATTTGGGAGAAATGTGGCATTTCTGGCAGAAACTGTCTTCTTTTGGGGGGAAAATGCTGGTATTTGTGGGAGAAAAGGTCCTATTACAGGAGAAATCCTGGTATTTCTTGGAGGAGGTGTGATCTATTTGGGAGAAATGTGGCCTTTCTGGATGAAACTGTCCTCTTTTGGGGATAAAACAGGTACTTGTGGGTGAAAAGGTCCTATTTGAGGGAGGTACCCTGGTATTTCTTGGAGAAGATGTGATATGTTTGGGTGAAATGTGGCATTTCTGGAAGAAACTGTTCTATTTTGGGGATAAAAGAGGTATTTGTGGGTGAAAAGGTCCTATTTGAAGGGGGAAAGCTGGTATTTCTTGGAGAAGATGTGATATATTTGGGTGATATGTGGCATGTCTGGAAGAAAATGTCCAATTTGGGGGGAGAAGGCTGGTATTTGTGGGAGAAAAGGTCCTATTTCAAGAGGAATCCTGGTATTTCTTGGAGGAGATGTGATCTATTTGGGAGAAATGTGGCATTTCTGGCAGAAACTGTCCTATTTTGGGGATAAAAGAGGTATTTGTGGGTGAAAAGGTCCTATTTGAAGGGGGAACCCTGGTATTGCTTGGAGAATATGTGATATATTTGGGAGAAATGTGGCATTTCTGGAAGAAAATGTCCTCTTTTGGGGGGAGAAGCCAGGTATATGTGGGTGAAAAGGTCCTATTTGAAGGGGGAAACCTGGTATTTCTTGGAGAAGATGTGATATATTTGGGAGAAATGTGGCATTTCTGGAAGAAACTGTCCTCTTTTGGGGATAAAACAGGTATTTGTGGGTGAAAACACTGTATTTGAAGGGGGAAACCTGTTATTTCTTGGAGAAGATGTGATCTATTTGGGAGAAATCTGGCATTTCTGGAAGAAACTGTCCTCTTTTGGGGATAAAAGAGGTATTTGTGGGTGAAAAGGTCCTATTTGAAGGGGGAAACGTGGTATTTCTTGGAGAAGATGTGATATATTTGGGAGAAATGTGGCATGTCTGGAAGAAACTGTCCTATTTTGGGGATAAAAGAGGTATTTGCGGGTGAAAAGGTCCTATTTGAAGGGGGAAAGCTGGTATTTCTTGGAGAAGATGTGGTATATTTGGGAGAAATGTGGCATTTCTGGAAGAAACTGTCCTCTTTTGGGGATAAAACAGGTATTTGTGGGTGAAAACCCTGTATTTGAAGGGGGAAACCTGTTATTTCTTGGAGAAGATGTGATCTATTTGGGAGAAATCTGGCATTTCTGGAAGAAACTGTCCTCTTTTGGGGATAAAAGAGGTATTTGTGGGTGAAAAGGTCCTATTTGAAGGGGGAAAGTTGGTATTTCTTGGAGAAGATGTGATATATTTGGGAGAAATGTGGCCTTTCTGGAAGAAACTGTCCTATTTTGGGGATAAAAGAGGTATTTGTGGGTGAAAAGGTCGTATTTCCAGGGGAAAACCTGGTATTTCATGGAGAAGATGTGATATATTTGGGAGAAATATGGCATTTCTGGAAGAAACTGTCCTCTTTTGGGGGGAAAAGGCTGGTATTTGTGGGAGAAAAGGTCCTATTACAGGAGAAATCCTGGTATTTCTTGGAGGAGATGTGATATGTTTGGGAGAAATGTGGCATGTATGGAAGAAACTGTCCTATTTTGGGGATAAAACAGGTACTTGTGGGTGAAAAGGTCCTATTTGAAGGGGGAACCCTGGTATTTCTTGGAGAAGATGTGATATGTTTGGGTGAAATGTGGCATTTCTGGAAGAAACTGTTCTATTTTGGGGATAAAAGAGGTATTTGTAGGAGAAAAGGTCCTATTTGAAGGGGGAAACCTGGTATTTCTTGGAGAAGAGGTGATATATTTGGGTGATATGTGGCATGTCTGGAAGAAAATGTCCTATTTGGGGGGAGAAGGCTGGTATTTGTGGGAGAAAAGGTCCTATTTCAGGAGGAATCCTGGTATTTCTTGGAGGAGATGTGATATATTTGGGAGAAATGTGGCATTTCTGGCAGAAACTGTCCTATTTTGGGGATAAAAGAGGTATTTGTGGGTGAAAAGGTCCTATTTGAAGGGGGAAACCTGGTATTTCTTGGAGAAGATGTGATATATTTGGGAGAAATGTGGCATTTCTGGAAGAAACTGTCCTCTTTTGGGGATAAAACAGGTACTTGTGGGTGAAAATTTCCTATTTGAAGGGGGAAACCTGGCATTTCTTGGAGAAGATGTGATATATTTTGGAGAAATGTGGCATTTCTGGAAGAAACTGTTCTATTTTGGGGATAAAAGAGGTATTTGTGGGTGAAAAGGTCCAATTTGAAGGGGGAAAGCTGGTATTTCTTGGAGAAGATGTGATATATTTGGGAGAAATGTGGCCTTTCTGGAAGAATATGTCCAATTTGAGGGATAAAACAGGTATTTGTGGTTGAAAAGGTCCTATTTGAAGGGGGAAACGTGGTATTTTTTTGAGAAGATGAGATCTATTTGGGAGAAATCTGGCATTTCTGGAAGAAACTGTCCTATTTTGGGGATAAAAGAGGTATTTGTGGGTGAAAATTTCCTATTTGAAGGGGGAACCCTGGTATTTCTTGGAGAAGATGTGATGTATTTGGGAGAAATGTGGCCTTTCTGGAAGAAGCTGTCCTCTTTTGGGGATAAAACAGGTATTTGTGGGTGAAAAGGTCCTATTTGAAGGGGGAAACCTGGTATTTCTTGGAGAAGATGTGATCTATTTGGGTGAAATGTGGCATTTCGGGAAGAAACTGTCCTCTTTTGGGGATAAAAGAGTTTTTTGGGGGGAAAAGGTCCTATTTGAAGGGGGAAAGCTGGTATTTCTTGGAGAAGATGTGATATGTTTGGGAGAAATGTGGCCTTTCTGGCAGAAACTGTCCTCTTTTGGGGGGAAAATGCTGGTAATTGTGGAAGAAAAGGTCCTATTACAGGAGAAATCCTGGTATTTCTTGGAGGAGATGAGATCTATTTGGGAAAAATGTGGCCTTTCTGGAAGAAACTGTCCTCTTTTGGGGATAAAACAGGTACTTGTGGGTGAAAAGGTCCTATTTGAAGGAGGTACCCTGGTATTTCTTGGAGAAGATGTGATATGTTTGGGTGAAATGTGGCATTTCTGGAAGAAACTGTTCTATTTTGGGGATAAAAGAGGTATTTGTGGGTGAAAAGGTCCTATTTGAAGGGGGAAAGCTGGTATTTCTTGGAGAAGATGTGATATATTTGGGTGATATGTGGCATGTCTGGAAGAAAATGACCAATTTGGGAGGAGAAGGCTGGTATTTGTGGGAGAAAAGGTCCTATTTCAAGGAGGAATCCTGGTATTTCTTGGAGGAGATGTGATCTATTTGGGAGAAATGTGGCATTTCTGGCAGAAACTGTCCTATTTTGGGGATAAAAGGGGTATTTGTGGGTGAAAAGGTCCTATTTGAAGGGGGAACCCTGGTATTGCTTGGAGAAGATGTGATATATTTGGGAGAAATGTGGCATTTCTGGAAGAAAATGTCCTATTTGGGGGGAGAAGCCTGGTATAAGTGGGTGAAAAGGTCCTATTTGAAGGGGGAAACGTGGTATTTCTTGGAGAAGATGTGATATATTTGGGAGAAATGTGGCATTTCTGGAAGAAAATGTCCTATTTGGGGAGAGAAGCCTGGTATTAGTAGGTGAAAAGGTCCTATTTGAAGGGGGAAAGCTGGTATTTCTTGGAGAAGATGTGATATATTTGGGAGAAATGTGGCATTTCTGGAAGAAACTGTCCTCTTTTGGGGATAAAACAGGTATTTGTGGGTGAAAACACTGTATTTGAAGGGGGAAACCTGGTATTTCTTGGAGAAGATGTGATATATTTGGGAGAAATCTGGCATTTCTGGAAGAAACTGTCCTCTTTTGGGGATAAAAGAGGTATTTGTGGGTGAAAAGGTCCTATTTGAAGGGGGAAACGTGGTATTTCTTGGAGAAGATGTGATATATTTGGGAGAAATGTGGCATGTCTGGAAGAAAATGTCCTATTTGGGGGGAGAAGCCTGGTATTAGTAGGTGAAAAGGTCCTATTTGAAGGGGGAAAGCTGGTATTTCTTGGAGAAGATGTGATATATTTGGGAGAAATGTGGCATTTCTGGAAGAAACTGTCCTCTTTTGGGGATAAAACAGGTATTTGTGGGTGAAAACACTGTATTTGAAGGGGGAAACCTGGTATTTCTTGGAGAAGATGTGATATATTTGGGAGAAATCTGGCCTTTCTGGAAGAAACTGTCCTCTTTTGGGGATAAAAGAGGTATTTGTGGGTGAAAAGGTCCTATTTCAAGGAGGAAACCTGGTATTTCTTGGAGAAGATGTGATGTGTTTGGGAGAAATGTGGCATTTCTGGACATAACTGTTCTATTTTGGGGATAAAAGAGGTATTTGTGGGTGATAAGGTCCTATTTGAAGGGGGAAAGCTGGTATTTCTTGGAGAAGATGTGTTCTATTTGGGAGAAATCTGGCATTTCTGGAAGAAACTGTCCTATTTGGGGGGAGAAGGCTGGTATTTGTGGGAGAAAATGTCCTATTTCAGGAGGAATCTTGGTATTTCTTGGAGAAGATGTGATATATTTGGGAGAAATCAGGCATTTCTGGAAGAAACTGTCCTATTTGAGGGATAAAAGAGGTATTTGTGGGTGAAAAGGTCGTATTTCAGGAGGAATCCTGGTATTTCTTGGAGAAGATGTGATATGTTTGGGAGAAATGTGGCATTTCTGGAAGAATCTGTCCTCTTTTGGGGATAAAACAGGTATTTGTGGGTGAAAAGGTCCTATTTGAAGGGGGAACCCTGGTATTTCTTGGAGAAGATGTGATATATTTGGGAGAAATGTGGCATTTCTGGAAGAAACTGTCGTCTTTTGGGGATAAAAGAGCTTTTTGGGGGGAAAAGGTCCTATTTGAAGGGGGAAACCTGGTATTTCTTGGAGAAGATGAGGTATATTTGGGAGAAATATGGCCTTTCTGGTAGAAACTGTCCTATTTTGGGGATAAAACAGGTATTTGTGGGTGAAAAGGTCCTATTTGAAGGGGGAAACCTGTTATTTCTTGGAGAAGATGTGATATATTTGGGAGAAATCTGGCATTTCTGGAAGAAACTGTCCTATTTTGGGGATAAAAGAGGTATTTGTGGGTGAAAAGGTCCTATTTGAAGGGGGAAAGCTGGTATTTCTTGGAGAAGATGTGATATATTTGGGAGAAATGTGGCCTTTCTGGAAGAAAATGTCCTCTTTTGGGGATAAAAGAGGTATTTGTGGGTGAAAAGGTCCTATTTGAAGGGGGAAAGCTGTTATTTCTTGGAGAAGATGTGATCTATTTGGGAGAAATGTGGCATTTCTGGAAGAAACTGTCCTCTTTTGGGGATACAAGAGGTATTTGTGGGTGAAACGGTCCTATTTCAAGGAGGAAACCTGGTATTTCTTGGAGAAGATGTGATATGTTTGGGAGAAATGTGGCATTTCTGGACGTAACAGTTCTATTTTGGGGACAAAAGAGGTATTTGTGGGTGATAAGGTCCTATTTGAAGGGGGAAACGTGGTATTTCTTGGAGAAGATGTGATCTATTTGGGAGAAATCTGGCATTTGTGGAAGAAACTGTCCTATTTTGGGGGGAGAAGGCTGGTATTTGTGGGAGAAAAGGTCCTATTTCAGGAGGAATCCTGGTATTTCTTGGAGAAGATGTGATATATTTGGGAGAAATGTGGCATTTCTGGCAGAAACTGTCCTATTTGAGGGATAAAAGAGGTATTTGTGGGTGAAAAGGTCGTATTTCAGGAGGAATCCTGGTATTTCTTGGAGAAGATGTGATATATTTGGGAGAAATCTGGCCTCTCTGGAAGAAGCTGTCCTATTTTGGGGATAAAACAGGTATTTGTGGGTGAAAAGGTCCTATTTGAAGGGGGAAACCTGGTATTTCTTGGAGAAGATGTGATCTATTTTGGAGAAATGTGGCATTTCTGGAAGAAACTGTCCTCTTTTGGGGATAAAAGAGTTTTTTGGGGGGAAAAGGTCCTATTTGAAGGGGGATACCTGGTATTTCTTGGAGAAGATGTGATATGTTTGGGAGAAATGTGGCCTTTCTGGAAGAAACTGTCCTCTTTTGGGGATAAAGGAGGTATTTGTGGGTGAAAAGGTCCTATTTCCAGGGGAAAACCTGGTATTTCTTGGAGAAGATGTGATATATTTGGGAGAAATGTGGCATTTCTGGCAGAAACTGTCCTCTTTTGGGGGGAAAATGCTGGTATTTGTGGGAGAAAAGGTCCTATTACAGGAGAAATCCTGGTATTTCTTGGAGGAGATGTGATATGTTTGGGAGAAATGTGGCCTTTCTGGAAGAAACTGTCCTCTTTTGGGGATAAAACAGGTACTTGTGGGTGAAAAGGTCCTATTTGAAGGAGGTATCCTGGTATTTCTTGGAGAAGATGTGATATGTTTGGGTGAAATGTGGCATTTCTGGAAGAAACTGCTCTATTTTGGGGATAAAAGAGGTATTTGTAGGTGAAAAGGTCCTATTTGAAGGTGGAACCCTGGTATTTCTTGGAGAAGATGTGATATATTTGGGTGATATGTGGCATGTCTGGAAGAAAATGTCCAATTTGGGGGGAGAAGGCTGGTATTTGTGGGAGAAAAGGTCCTATTTCAGGAGGAATCCTGGTTTTTCTTGGAGGAGATGTGATATGTTTGGGAGAAATGTGGCATTTCTGGCAGAAACTGTCCTATTTTGGGGATAAAAGAGGTATTTGTGGGTGAAAAGGTCGTATTTCAGGAGGAATCCTGGTATTTCTTGGAGAAGATGTGATATATTTGGGAGAAATCTGGCCTTTCTGGAAGAAGCTGTCCTATTTTGGGGATAAAACAGGTATTTGTGGGTGAAAAGGTCCTATTTGAAGGGGGAAACCTGGTATTTCTTGGAGAAGATGTGATATATTTGGGAGAAATCGGGCATTTCTGGAAGAAACTGTCCTCTTTTGGGGATAAAAGAGTTTTTTTGGGGGAAAAGGTCCTATTTGAAGGGGGAAACCTGGTATTTCTTGGAGAAGATGTGATATGTTTGGGAGAAATGTGGCATTTCTGGAAGAAACTGTCCTCTTTTGGGGATAAAGGAGGTATTTGTGGGTGAAAAGGTCCTATTTGAAGGGGGAAACGTGGTATTTCTTGGAGAAGATGTGGTATATTTGGGAGAAATGTGGCATTTCTGGCAGAAACTGTCCTCTTTTGGGGGGAAAATGCTGGTATTTGTGGGAGAAAAGGTCCTATTACAGGAGAAATCCTGGTATTTCTTGGAGGAGATGTGATATGTTTGGGAGAAATGTGGCCTTTCTGGAAGAAACTGTCCTCTTTTGGGGATTAAACAGGTACTTGTGGGTGAAAAGGTCCTATTTGAAGGAGGTATCCAGGTATTTCTTGGAGAAGATGTGATATATTTGGGTGAAATGTGGCATTTCTGGAAGAAACTGTTCTATTTTGGGGATAAAAGAGGTATTTGAAGGTGATAAGGTCCTATTTGAAGGGGGAAAGCTGGTATTTCTTGGAGAAGATGTGATCTATTTGGGAGAAATCTGGCATTTCTGGAAGAAACTGTCCTATTTTGGGGGGAGAAGGCTGGTATTTGTGGGAGAAAAGGTCCTATTTCAGGAGGAATCCTGGTATTTCTTGGAGAAGATGTGATATATTTGGGAGAAATGTGGCCATTCTATAAGAAACTGTCCTCTTTTGGGGATCAAAGAGGTATTTGTGGGTGAAAAGGTCCTATTTGAAGGGGGAAACCTGTTATTTCTTGGAGAAGATGTGATCTATTTGGGAGAAATGTGGCATGTCAGGAAGAAACTGTCCTGTTTTGGGGATAAAACAGGTATTTGTGGGTGAAAAGGTCCTATTTGAAGGGGGAACCCTGGTATTTCTTGGAGAAGATGTGGTATATTTGGGAGAAATGTGGCATTTCTGGAAGAAACTGTCCTCTTTTGGGGATAAAACAGGTATTTGTGGGTGAAAACGTTGTATTTGAAGGGGGAAACCTGTTATTTCTTGGAGAAGATGTGATCTATTTGGGAGAAATGTGGCATTTCTGGAAGAAACTGTCCTCTTTTGGGGATAAAAGAGGTATTTGTGGGTGATAAGGTCCTATTTGAAGGGGGAACCCCGGTATTTCTTAGAGAAGATGTGATCTATTTAGGAGAAATGTGGCATTTCTGGAAGAAACTGTCCTCTTTTGGGGATAAAAGAGGTATTTGTGGGTGAAAAGGTCCTATTTCCACGGGAAAACCTGGTATTTCTTGGAGAAGATGTGATCTATTTGGGAGAAATGTGGCATTTCTGGAAGAAACTGTCCTCTTTTGGGGATAAAAGAGGTATTTGTGGGTGAAAAGGTCCTATTTGAAGGGGGAAACCTGGTATTTCTTGGAGAAGAGGTGATATATTTGGGAGAAATCAGGCATTTCTGGCAGAAACTGTCATATTTTGGGGATAAAAGAATTTTTTGAGGGAGAAAAGTTCCTATTTGAAGGGGGAACCCTGGTATTTCTTGGAGAAGATGTGATATATTTGGGAGAAATGTGGCATTTCTGGAAGAAAATGTCTAATTTGAGGGATAGAAGAGGTATTTGTGGGTGAAAAGGTCCTATTTCCAGGGGGAAACGTTGTATTTCTTGGAGAAGATGTGGTATATTAGGGAGAAATGTGGCATGTCTGGAAGAAACTGTCCTCTTTTGGGGATAAAAGAGGTATTTGTGGGTGAAAAGGTCCTATTTGAAGGGGGAAACCTGGTATTTCTTGCAGAAGATGTGATATATTTTGGAGAAATGTGGCATTTCTGGAAGAAAATGTCCTATTTTGTGGATGAAACAGGTATTTGTGGGTGAAAAGGTCCTATTTGAAGGGGGAAACCTGGTATTTCTTGGAGAAGATGTGATATATTTGGGAGAAATATGGCCTTTCTGAAAGAAACTGTCCTCTTTTGGGGATAAAAGAGGTATTTGTGGGTGAAAAGGTCCTATTTGAAGGGGGAAACCTGTTATTTCTTGGAGGAGATGTGATATATTTTGGAGAAATGTGGCATTTCTGGAAGAAACTGTCCTCTTTTGGGGATAAAAGAGGTATTTGTGGGTGAAAAGGTCCTATTTGAAGGGGGAAACCTGGTATTTCTTGGAGAAGATGTGATATATTTGGGAGAAATGTGGCCTTTCTGGAAGAAACTGTCCTATTTTGGGGATAAAAGACGTATTTGTGGGTGAAAAGGTCCTATTTGAAGGGGGAAACCTGGTATTTCTTGGAGAAGATGTGATATATTTGGGAGAAATGTGGCCTTTCTGGAAGAAACTGTCCTATTTTGGGGATAAAACAGGTATTTGTGGGTGAAAAGGTCCTATTGGAAGGGGGAAACCTGTTATTTCTTGGAGAAGATGTGATCTATTTGGGAGAAATGTGGCATTTCTGGAAGAAACTGTCCTATTTTGGGGATAAAAGAGGTATTTGTGGGTGAAAAGGTCCTATTTGAAGGGGGAATCCTGGTATTTCTTGGAGAAGATGTGATATATTTGGGAGAAATCTGGCATTTCTGGAAGAAAATGTCCAATTTGAGGGATAAAAGAGGTATTTGTGGGTGAAAAGTTCCTATTTCAAGGGGTAAACCACTTATTTCTTAGAGAAGATGTGATATATTTGGGAGAAATCTGGCATGTCTGGAAGAATCTGTCCTCTTTTGGGGATAAAAGAGGTATTTGTGGGTGAAAAGGTCCTATTTGAACGGGGAAAGCTGGTATTTCTTGGAGAAGATGTGATATATTTGGGAGAAATCTGGCCTTTCTGGAAGAAACTGTCCTCTTTTGGGGATAAAACAGGTATCTGTGGGTGAGAAGGTCATATTTGAAGGGGGAAAGCTGGTATTTCTAGGAGGAGATGTGATATATTTGGGAGAAATGTGGCCTTTCTGGAAGAAACTGTCCTCTTTTGGGGATAAAACAGGTATTTGTGGGTGAAAAGGTCCTATTTCAGGTGGAATCCTGGTATTTCTTGGAGAAGATGTGATCTATTTGGGAGAAATCTGGCCTTTCTGGAAGAAACTGTCCAATTTAGGGGATAAAATGGTATTTGTGGGTGAAAAGGTCCTATTTGAAGGGGGAAACGTGGTATTTCTTGGAGAAGATGTGATCTATTTGGGAGAAATCAGCATTTATGGAAGATACTGTCCTCTTTTGGGGATAAAACAGATATTTGTGGGTGAAAGGTCCTATTTGAATGGGGAAACCTGGTATTTCTTGGAGAAGATGTGATATGTTTGGGATAAATGTGGCCTTTCTGGCAGAAACTGACCTCTTTTGGGGATATAACAGGTATTTGTGGGTGAAAAGTTCCTATTTGAAGGGGTAAACCTGGTATTTCTTGGAGAAGATGTGATATATTTGGGAGAAATGTGGCATGTCCGGAAGAAACTGTTCTATTTTGGGGATAAAACAGGTATTTGTGAGTGAAAAGGTCCTATTTGAAGGGGGAAACGTGGTATTTCTTGGAGAAGATGTGATATATTTGGGAGAAATGTGGCCTTTCTGGAAGAAACTGTCCTATTTTGGGGATAAAAGAGGTATTTGTGGGTGAAAAGGTCCTATTTGAAGGGGGAAACCTGGTATTTCTTGGAGAAGATGTGATATATTTGGGAGAAATGTGGCATGTCTGGTAGAAACTGTCCTATTTGGGAGATAAAAGAGGTATTTGTGGGTGAAAAGGTCGTATTTGAAGGGGGAAACCTGGTATTTCTTGGAGAAGATGTGATATATTTGGGAGAAATCTGGCATTTCTGGAAGAAAATGTCCAATTTGAGGGATAAAGGAGGTATTTGTGGGTGAAAAGTTCCTATTTCAAGGGGTAAACCACTTATTTCTTAGAGAAGATGTGATCTATTTGGGAGAAATCTGGCATTTCTGGAAGAATCTGTCCTCTTTTGTGGATAAAAGAGGTATTTGTGTGTGAAAAGGTCCTATTTGAAGGGGGAAAGCTGGTATTTCTTGGAGAAGATGTGATATATTTGGGAGAAATCTGGCCTTTCTGGAAGAAACTGTCCAATTTAGGGGATAAAATGGTATTTGTGGGTGAAAAGGTCCTATTTGAAGGGGGAAACGTGGTATTTCTTGGAGAAGATGTGATCTATTTGGGAGAAATCAGCATTTATGGAAGATACTGTCCTCTTTTGGGGATAAAACAGATATTGGTGGGTGAAAAGGTCCTATTTGAAGGGGGAAACCTGGTATTTCTTGGAGAAGATGTGATATGTTTGGGATAAATGTGGCCTTTCTGGCAGAAACTGTCCTCTTTTGGGGATATAACAGGTATTTGTGGGTGAAAAGTTCCAATTTGAAGGGGTAAACCTGGTATTTCTTGGAGAAGATGTGATCTATTTGGGAGAAATGTGGCATGTCCGGAAGAAACTGTTCTATTTTGGGGATAAAACAGGTATTTGTGAGTGAAAAGGTCCTATTTGAAGGGGGAAACGTGGTATTTCTTGGAGAAGATGTGATCTATTTGGGAGAAATTTGGCATGTCTGGAAGAAACTGTCCTATTTGGGAGATAAAAGAGGTATTTGTGGGTGAAAAGGTCCTATTTGAAGGGGGAAAGCTGGCATTTCTTGGAGAAGATGTGATATATTTGGGAGAAATGTGGCCATCTTCTCCAAGAAATACAAGGATTCCACCTGAAATAGGACCTTTTCACCCACAAATACCTCTTTTATCCCCAAAAGAGGACAGTTTCTTCCAGAAATGCCACATTTCTCCCAAATAGATCACATCTCCTCCTAGATATAGCAGCTTTCCCCCTTCAAATAGGACCTTTTCACCCACAAATACCTCTTTTATCCCCAAAAGAGGACAGTTTCTTCCAGAAAGGCCACATTTCTCCCAAATAGATCACATCTTCTCCAAGAAATACCAGGTTTCCCCCTTCAAATAGGAACTTTTCACCCACAAGTACCTCTTTTATCCCCAAAAGAGGAAAGTTTCTGCCAGAAATGCCAGATTTCTCCCAAATATATCACATCTTCTCCAAGAAATACCAGGTTTCCCCCTTCAAATAGGACCTTTTCACCCACAAATACCTCTTTTATCCCCAAAAGAGGACAGTTTCTTCCAGAAATGCCAGATTTCTCCCAAATATATCACATCTTCTCAAAGCAATACCAGCTTTCCCCCTTCAAATAGGACCTTTTCACCCACAAATACCTCTTTTATCCCCAAAAGAGGACAGATTCTTCCAGACATGCCACATTTCTCCCAAATATATCACATCTTCTGCAAGAAATACCAGGTTTCCCCCTTCAAATAGGAACTTTTCACCCAAAAATACCTCTTTTATCCCTCAAATTGGGCAGTTTCTTCCAGAAATGCCACATTTCTCCCAAATAGATCACATCTTCTCCAAGAAATACCAGGTTTCCCCCTAGAAATAGGACCTTTTCACCCACAAATACCTCTTTTATCCCCAAAAGAGGACAGTTTCTTCCGGAAAGGCCACATTTCTCCCAAATATATCACATCTTCTCCAAGAAATACCAGGTTTCCCCCTTCAAATAGGACCTTTTCACCCACAAATACCTCTTTTACCCCAAAAGAGCTCGGTTTCTTCCAGAAATGCCACATTTCTCCCAAATATATCACATCTTCTCCAAGAAATACCAGGTTTCCCCCTTCAAATAGGAACTTTTCACCCACAAATACCTCTTTTATCCCCAAAATAGGACAGTTTCTTCCTGAAATGCCACATTTCTCCCAAATATATCACATCTTCTCCAAGAAATACCAGCTTTCCCCGTAGAAATAGGACCTTCGCACCCACAAATACCTGTTTTATCCCCAAAAGAGGACAGTTTCTTCCAGAAATGCCACATTTCTCCCAAATATATCACATCTTCTCCAAGAAATACCAGGATTCCACCTGAAATTGGACCTTTTCACCCACAAATACCTCTTTTATCCCCAAAAGAGGACAGTTTCTTCCAGAAATGCCACATTTCTCCCAAATATATCACATCTCCTCCTAGAAATACCAGGTTTCCTCCTTCAAATAGGACCTTCTCACCCACAAATACCTGTTTTATCCCCAAAAGAGGACAGTTTCTTCCAGAAATGCCACATTTCTCCCAAATATATCACATCTTCTCCAAGAAATACCACGTTTCCCCCTTCAAATAGGACCTTTTCACCCACAAATACCACTTTTATCCCCAAAATAGGACAGTTTCTTCCAGAAATGCCACATTTCACCCAAATAGATCACATCTTCTCCAAGAAATACCAGCTTTCCCCCTTCAAATAGGACTTTTTCAACCACAAATACCTGTTTTATCCCCAAAAGAGGACAGTTTCTTCCAGAAAGGCCAGATTTCTCCCAAATATATCACATCTTCTCCAAGAAATACCAGCTTTCCCCCTTCAAATAGGACCTTTTCACCCACAAATACCTCTTTTATCCCCAAAAGAGGACAGATTCTTCCAGACATGCCAGATTTCTCCCAAATATATCACATCTTCTGCAAGAAATACCAGGTTTCCCCCTTCAAATAGGAACTTTTCACCCACAAATACCTGTTTTATCCCTAAAATTGGACATTTTCTTCCAGAAATGCCAGATTTCTCCCAAATATATCACATCTTCTCCAAGAAATACCAGCTTTCCCCCTAGAAATAGGACTTTTTCACCAACAAATACCTCTTTTATCCCCAAAAGAGGACATTTTCTTCCAGAAATGCCACATTTCTCCCAAATATATCACATCTTCTCCAAGAAATACCAGGTTTCCCCCTTCAAATAGGACCTTTTCACCCACAAATACCTGTTTTACACCAAAAGAGCTCGGTTTCTTCCAGAAATGCCACATTTCTCCCAAACATATCACATCTTCTCCAAGAAATACCAGCTTTCCCCCTTCAAATAGGACCTTTTCACCCACAAATACGTCTTTTATCCCCAAAATAGGACAGTTTCTTCCAGAAATGCCACATTTCTCCCAAATAGATCACATCTTCTCCAAGAAATACCAGGTTTCCCCCTTCAAATAGGACCTTTTCACCCACAAATACCTCTTTTATCCCCAAAAGAGCACAGTTTCTTCCAGAAATGCCACATTTCTCCAAAATATATCACATCTAATCCAAGAAATAACAGGTTTCCCCCTTCCAATAGGACCTTATCACCCACAAATACCTGTTATATCCCCAAAAGAGGACAGTTTCTTCCAGAAAGGCCATATTTCTCCCAAATAGATCACATCTTCTCCAAGAAATACCAGGTTTCCCCCTTCAAATAGGACCTTTTCACCCACAAATACCTGTTTCATCCCCAAAATAGGACAGTTTCTTCCAGAAATGCCACATTTCTCCCAAATAGATCACATCTTCTCCAAGAAATACCAGGTTTCCCCCTTCAAATAGGACCTTTTCACCCACAAATACCTCTTTTATCCCCAAAAGAGCACATTTTCTTCCAGAAATGCCACATTTCTCCCAAATATATCACATCTTCTCCAAGAAATACAACGTTTCCCCCTTCAAATAGGACCTTTTCACCCACAAATACCTCTTCTATCCCTCAAATTAGACATTTTCTTCCAGAAATGCCACATTTCTCCCAAATATATCACATCTTCTCCAAGAAATACCAGGTTTCCCCCTTCAAATAGGAAATTTTCTCCCACAAAAAATTCTTTTATCCCCAAAATAGGACAGTTTCTGCCAGAAATGCCTGATTTCTCCCAAATATATCACCTCTTCTCCAAGAAATACCAGGTTTCCCCCTTCAAATAGGACCTTTTCACCCACAAATACCTCTTTTATCCCCAAAAGAGGACAGTTTCTTCCAGAAATGCCACATTTCTCCCAAATAGATCACATCTTCTCCAAGAAATACCAGGTTTTCCCGTGGAAATAGGACCTTTTCACCCACAAATACCTCTTTTATCCCCAAAAGAGGACAGTTTCTTCCAGAAATGCCACATTTCTCCCAAACATATCACATCTTCTCCAAGAAATACCACGTTTCCCCCTTCAAATAGGACCTTTTCACACACAAATACCTCTTTTATCCCCAAAAGAGGACAGTTTCTTCCAGACATGCCACATTTCTCCCAAATATATCACATCTTCTCCAAGAAATACCAGGTTTCCCCCTTCAAATAGGACCTTTTCACCCACAAATACCTGTTTTATCCCTCAAATTGGACATTTTCTTCCAGAAATACCACATTTCTCCCAAATATATCACATCTTCTCCAAGAAATACCAGATTTCCCCCTTGAATTAGGACCTTTTCTCCATGAAATACCTCTTTTATCCCCAAAAGAGGACAGCTTCTTCCAGAAATGCCACATTTCTCCCAAATATATCACATCTTCTACAAGAAATACCAGGGTTCCCCCTTCAAATAGGACCTTTTCAACCACTAATACCTCTTTTATCCCCAAAATACGACAGTTTCTTCCAGAAATGCCACATTTCTCCCAAATATATCACATCTTCTTTAAGAAATGCCAGGATTCCTCCTGAAATAGGACCTTCTCACCCAAAACTAGCAGCCTTCTCCCCAAAATTGGACATTTTCTTCCAGAAAGGCCACATTTCTCCCAAATATAGCACATCTTCTCCAAGAAATACCAGGATTCCTCCTGAAATAGGACCTTCTCACCGAAAACTACCAGCCTTCTCCCCCCAAATTGGACATTTTCTTCCAGAAAGGCCACATTTCTCCCAAATAGATCACATCTTCTCCAAGAAATACCAGCTTTCCCCCTTCAAATAGGACCTTTTCTCCCACAAATACCTGTTTCATCCCCCAAAGAGGACAGTTTCTTCCAGAAATGCCACATTTCTCCCAAATATATCACATCTTCTCCAAGAAATACCACGTTTCCCCCTTCAAATAGGACCTTTTCACCCACAAATTCCTCTTTTATCCCCAAAAGAGGACAGTTTCTGCCAGAAAGGCCACATTTCTCCCAAATATATCACATCTCTTGCAAGAACTACCAGATTTCCCCCTTCAAATAGGACCTTTTCACCCAAAAATACCTGTTTCATCCCCAAAAGAGGACAGTTTCTTCCAGAAATGCCACATTTCTCCCAAATAGATCACATCTTCTCCAAGAAATACCAGGGTTCCCCCTTCAAATAGGACCTTTTCACCCACACATACCTCATTTATCCCCATAAGAGGACAGTTTCTTCCAGAAATGCCACATTTCTCCCAAATATATCACATCTTCTCCAAGAAATACCAGGTTTCCCCCTTCAAATAGGACCTTTTCACCCACAAATACCTCTTTTATCCCCAAAAGAGGACAGTTTCTTCCAGAAATGCCACATTTCTCCCAAATAGATCACATCTTCTCCAAGAAATACCAAGTTTCCCCCTTGAAATAGGACCTTTTCACCCACAAATACCTCTTTTATCCCCTAAATTGGACAGTTTCTTCCAGAAATGCCACATTTCTCCCAAATATATCACATCTTCTCCAAGAAATACCAGCTTTCCCCCTTCAAATAGGACCTTTTCACCCACAAATACCTCTTTTATCCCCAAAAGAGGACAGTTTCTTCCAGACATGCCACATTTCTCCCAAATATACCACATCTTCTCCAAGAAATACCAGGATTCCCCCTTCAAATAGGACCTTTTCTCCCACAAATACCTGTTCTATCCCTCAAATAGGACATTTTCTTCCAGAAATGCCACATTTCTCCCAAATATATCACATCTTCTCCAAGAAATACCAGCTTTCCCCCTAGTAATAAGACCTTTTCACCCACAAATACCTCTAATATCCCCAAAAGAGGACAGTTTCTTCCAGAAATGCCACATTTCTCCCAAATATATCACAGCTTCTCCAAGAAATACCAGGATTCCTCCTTCAAATAGGACCTTATCACCCACAAATACATCTTTTATCCCCAAAAGAGGACAGTTTCTTCAAGAAATGCCAGATTTCTCCCAAATATATCACATCTTCTCCAAGAAATACCATGTTTCCCCCTTCAAATAGGACCTTTTCACCCACAAATACCTGTTTTATCCCCAAAAGAGGACAGTTTCTTCCAGAAATGCCACATTTCTCCCAAATAGATCACATCTTCTCCAAGAAATACCAGCTTTCCCCCTTCAAATAGGACCTTTTCACCCACAAATACCTCTTTTATCCCTAAAAGAGGGGAGTTTCTTCCAGACTTGCCACATTTCTCCCAAATATATCACATCTTCTCCAAGAAATACCAGGTTTCCCCCTTCAAATAGGACCTTTTCTCCCACAAATAACAGCCTTCTCCCCCCAAATAGGACAGTTTCTTCCAGAAATGCCACATTTCTCCCAAACATATCACATCTTCTCCAAGAAATACCAGGATTCCCCCTTCAAATAGGACCTTTTCACCCACAAATACCTCTTTTATCCCCAAAAGAGGACAGTTTCTTCCAGAAAGGCCACATTTCTCCCAAATATATCACATCTTCTCCAAGAAATACCAGCTTTCCCCCTTCATATAGGACCTTTTCACCCATTAATAGCAAGCTTCTCCCCCAAATAGGACAGTTTCTTCCAGAAATGCCACATTTCTCCCAAATATATCACATCTTCTCCAAGAAATACCAGGGTTCCCCCTGGAAATAGGACCTTTTCACCCACAAATACCTCTATTATCCCCAAAAGAGGACAGTTTCTTCCAGACATGCCACATTTCTCCCAAATATACCACATCTCCTTCAAGAAATACCAGCTTTCCCCCTTCAAATAGGACCTTTTCTCCCACTAATACCTCTTTTATCCCCAAAACAGGACACTTTCTTCCAGAAATGCCACATTTCTCCCAAATATATCACATCTTCTCCAAGAAACACCAGATTTCCCCCTTCAAATAGGACCTTTTCACCCACAAATACCTCTTTTATCCCCAAAAGAGGACAGTTTCTTCCAGAAAGGCCACATTTCTCCCAAACATATCACATCTTCTCCAAGAAATACCACGTTTCCCCCTTCAAATAGGACCTTTTCACCCACAAATACCTCTTTTATCCCCAAAAGAGGACAGTTTCCTCCAGAAATGCCTCATTTCTCCCAAACATATCACATCTTCTCCAAGAAATACCAGCTTTCCCCCTTCAAATAGGACCTTTTCACCCACAAATACCTCTTTTATCCCCAAAAGAGGACAGTTTCTTCCAGAAATGCCACATTTCTCCCAAACATATCACGTCTCCTCCAAGAAATACCAGGATTCCTCCTGAAATAGGAACTTTTCTCCCACAAATACCACCCTTCTCCCCACAAATAGGACATTTTCTTCCAGACATGCCACATTTCTCCAAAATATATCACATCTTCTCCAAGAAATACCAGCTTTCCCCAGGAAATAGGACCTTTTCACCCACTAATAGCAGGCTTCTCCCCCAAATAGGACAGTTTCTTCTAGAAAGGCCACATTTCTCCCAAATATATCACATCTTCTCCAAGAAATACCACGTTTCCCCTTTCAAATAGGACCTTCTCACCCACAAATACCTCTTTTATCCCCAAAATAGGACAGTTTCTTCCAGAAATGCCACATTTCTCCCAAATAGATCACATCTTCTCCAAGAAATACCACGTTTCCCCCTAGAAATAGGACCTTTTCACCCACAAATACCTGTTTTATCCCCAAAATAGGACAGTTTCTTCCAGAAATGCCACATTTCTCCCAAATATATCACATCTTCTCCAAGAAATACCAGGTTTCCCCCTAGAAATAGGACCTTTTCACCCACAAATACCTCTTTTACCCCAAAAGAGCTCGGTTTCTTCCAGAAATGCCACATTTCTCCCAAATAGATCACATCTTCTCCAAGAAATACCAGGTTTCCCCCTTCAAATAGGACCTTATCACCCACAAATACCTCTTTTATCCCCAAAAGAGGACAGTTTCTTCCAGAAATGCCACATTTCTCCCAAATATATCACATCTTCTCCAAGAAATACCAGCTTTCCCCGTAGAAATAGGACCTTCTCCCCCACAAATACCACTTTTATCCCCAAAAGAGGACATTATCTTCCAGAAATGCCAGATTTCTCCCAAATATATCACATCTTCTCCAAGAAATACCAGCTTTCCCCCTTCAAATAGGACCTTTTCACCCACAAATAACTCTTTTATCCCCTAAATTGGACAGTTTCTTCCAGACATGCCACATTTCTCCCAAATATATCACATCTTCTCCAAGAAATAACAGGATTCCACCTGAAATAGGACCTTTTCACCCACAAATACCTCTATTATCCCCAAAACAGGACAGTTTCTTCCAGAAATGCCACATTTCTCCCAAATATATCACATCTCCTCCAAGAAATACCAGGTTTCCCCCTTCAAATAGGACTTTTTCTCCCACAGATACCTGTTTTATCCCCAAAAGAGGACAGTTTCTTCCAGAAAGGCCAGATTTCTCCCAAATATATCACATCTTCTCCAAGAAATACCAGCTTTCCCCCTTCAAATAGGACCTTTTCACCCACAAATACCTCTTTTATCCCCAAAAGAGGACAGATTCTTCCAGACATGCCAGATTTCTCCCAAATATATCACATCTTCTCTAAGAAATAACTGGTTTACCCCTGGAAATAGGAACTTTTCACCCACAAATACTTCTTTTATCCCTCAAATTGGACATTTTCATCCAGAAATGCCAGATTTCTCCCAAATATATCACATCTTCTCCAAGAAATACCAGCTTTCCCCCTTCATATAGGACCTTTTCACCCATTAATAGCAAGCTTCTCCCCCAAATAGGACAGTTTCTTCCAGAAATGCCACATTTCTCCCAAATATATCACATCTTCTCCAAGAAATACCAGGGTTCCCCCTGGAAATAGGACCTTTTCACCCACAAATACCTCTATTATCCCCAAAAGAGGACAGTTTCTTCCAGACATGCCACATTTCTCCCAAATATACCACATCTCCTTCAAGAAATACCAGCTTTCCCCCTTCAAATAGGACCTTTTCTCCCACTAATACCTCTTTTATCCCCAAAACAGGACACTTTCTTCCAGAAATGCCACATTTCTCCCAAATATATCACATCTTCTCCAAGAAACACCAGATTTCCCCCTTCAAATAGGACCTTTTCACCCACAAATACCTCTTTTATCCCCAAAAGAGGACAGTTTCTTCCAGAAAGGCCACATTTCTCCCAAACATATCACATCTTCTCCAAGAAATACCACGTTTCCCCCTTCAAATAGGACCTTTTCACCCACAAATACCTCTTTTATCCCCAAAAGAGGACAGTTTCCTCCAGAAATGCCTCATTTCTCCCAAACATATCACATCTTCTCCAAGAAATACCAGCTTTCCCCCTTCAAATAGGACCTTTTCACCCACAAATACCTCTTTTATCCCCAAAAGAGGACAGTTTCTTCCAGAAATGCCACATTTCTCCCAAACATATCACGTCTCCTCCAAGAAATACCAGGATTCCTCCTGAAATAGGAACTTTTCTCCCACAAATACCACCCTTCTCCCCACAAATAGGACATTTTCTTCCAGACATGCCACATTTCTCCAAAATATATCACATCTTCTCCAAGAAATACCAGCTTTCCCCAGGAAATAGGACCTTTTCACCCACTAATAGCAGGCTTCTCCCCCAAATAGGACAGTTTCTTCTAGAAAGGCCACATTTCTCCCAAATATATCACATCTTCTCCAAGAAATACCACGTTTCCCCTTTCAAATAGGACCTTCTCACCCACAAATACCTCTTTTATCCCCAAAATAGGACAGTTTCTTCCAGAAATGCCACATTTCTCCCAAATAGATCACATCTTCTCCAAGAAATACCACGTTTCCCCCTAGAAATAGGACCTTTTCACCCACAAATACCTGTTTTATCCCCAAAATAGGACAGTTTCTTCCACAAATGCCACATTTCTCCCAAATATATCACATCTTCTCCAAGAAATACCAGGTTTCCCCCTAGAAATAGGACCTTTTCACCCACAAATACCTCTTTTACCCCAAAAGAGCTCGGTTTCTTCCAGAAATGCCACATTTCTCCCAAATATATCACATCTTCTCCAAGAAATACCAGGTTTCCCCCTTCAAATAGGACCTTATCACCCACAAATACCTCTTTTATCCCCAAAAGAGGACAGTTTCTTCCAGAAATGCCACATTTCTCCCAAATATATCACATCTTCTCCAAGAAATACCAGCTTTCCCCGTAGAAATAGGACCTTCTCCCCCACAAATACCACTTTTATCCCCAAAAGAGGACATTATCTTCCAGAAATGCCAGATTTCTCCCAAATATATCACATCTTCTCCAAGAAATACCAGCTTTCCCCCTTCAAATAGGACCTTTTCACCCACAAATAACTCTTTTATCCCCTAAATTGGACAGTTTCTTCCAGACATGCCACATTTCTCCCAAATATATCACATCTTCTCCAAGAAATAACAGGATTCCACCTGAAATAGGACCTTTTCACCCACAAATACCTCTATTATCCCCAAAACAGGACAGTTTCTTCCAGAAATGCCACATTTCTCCCAAATATATCACATCTCCTCCAAGAAATACCAGGTTTCCCCCTTCAAATAGGACTTTTTCTCCCACAGATACCTGTTTTATCCCCAAAAGAGGACAGTTTCTTCCAGAAAGGCCAGATTTCTCCCAAATATATCACATCTTCTCCAAGAAATACCAGCTTTCCCCCTTCAAATAGGACCTTTTCACCCACAAATACCTCTTTTATCCCCAAAAGAGGACAGATTCTTCCAGACATGCCAGATTTCTCCCAAATATATCACATCTTCTCTAAGAAATAACTGGTTTACCCCTGGAAATAGGAACTTTTCACCCACAAATACTTCTTTTATCCCTCAAATTGGACATTTTCATCCAGAAATGCCAGATTTCTCCCAAATATATCACATCTTCTCCAAGAAATACCACGTTTCCCCCTAGAAATAGGACCTTTTCACCCACAAATACCTCTTTTATCCCCAAAAGAGGACAGTTTCTTCCAGAAATGCCACATTTCTCCCAAATATATCACATCTTCTCCAAGAAATACCACGTTTCCCCCTTGAAATAGGAACTTTTCACCCACAAATACCTCTTTTACCCCAAAAGAGCTCGGTTTCTTCCAGAAATGCCTCATTTCTCCCAAATATATCACATCTTCTCCAAGAAATACCAGGTTTCCCCCTTCAAATAGGACCTTTTCACCCACAAATACCTCTTTTATCCCCAAAATAGGACAGTTTCTTCCAGAAAGGCCACATTTCTCCCAAATATATCTCATCTTCTCCAAGAAATACCACGTTTCCCCCTTCAAATAGGACCTTTTCACCCACAAATACCTCTTTTATCCCCAAAAGAGGACAGTTTCTGCCAGAAATGCCACATTTCTCCCAAATATATCACATCTTCTCCAAGAAATACCAGCTTTCCCCCTTCAAATAGGAACTTTTCACCCACAAATACCTCTTTTATCCCCAAAAGAGGACAGTTTCTTCCAGAAAGGCCATATTTCTCCTAAATAGATCACATCTTCTCCAAGAAATACCAGCTTTCCCCCTTCAAATAGGACCTTTTCACCCACAAATACCTGTTTTATCCCCAAAAGAGGACAGTTTCTTCCAGACATGCCACATTTCTCCCAGATATATCACATCTTCTTCAAGAAATACCACGTTTCCCCCTTCAAATAAGACCTTTTCACCCACAAATACCTCTTTTATCCCCAAAAGAGGACAGTTTCTTCCAGGAATGCCACATTTCTCCCAAATAGATCACATCTTCTCCAAGAAATACCAGGTTTCCCCCTTCAAATAGGACCTTCTAACCCACAAATACCTCTTTTATCCCCAAAATAGGACAGTTTTTTCCAGACATGCCACATTTCTCCCAAATATATCACATCTTCTCCAAGAAATACCAGGATTCCACCTGAAATAGGACCTTTTCACCCACAAATACCTCTTTTATCCCCAAAAGAGGACAGTTTCTTCCAGAAATGCCACATTTCTCCCAAATATATCACATCTCCTCCTAGAAATACCAGCTTTCCCCCTTCAAATAGGACCTTTTCACCCACAAATACCTCTTTTATCCCCAAAAGAGGACAGTTTCTTCCAGAAATGCCACATTTCTCCCAAATATATCACACCTTCTCCAAGAAATACCACGTTTCCCCCTTCAAATAGGAACTTTTCACCCACAAATACCTCTTTTATCCCCAAAATAGGAAAGTTTCTGCCAGAAATGCCACATATCACCCAAATATATCACATCTTCTCCAAGAAATACCGGCTTTCCCCTTCAAATAGGACTTTTTCTCCCACAGATACCTGTTTTATCCCCAAAAGAGGACAGTTTCTTCCAGAAAGGCCAGATTTCTCCCAAATAGATCACATCTTCTCCAAGAAATACCAGCTTTCCCCCTTCAAATAGGACCTTTTCACCCACAAATACCTCTTTTATCCCCAAAAGAGGACAGATTCTTCCAGACATGCCACATTTCTCCCAAATATATCACATCTTCTCCAAGAAATACCTGGTTTACCCCTGGAAATAGGAACTTTTCACCCACAAATACCTCTTTTATCCCTCAAATAGGACAGTTTCTTCCAGAAATGCCTCATTTCTCCCAAATAGATCACATCTTCTCCAAGAAATACCACGTTTCCCCCTTCCAATAGGACCTTTTCACCCACAAATACCTCTTTTACCCCAAAAGAGCTCGGTTTCTTCCAGAAATGCCACATTTCTCCCAAATATATCACATCTTCTCCAAGAAATACCAGCTTTCCCCCTTCAAATAGGACCTTATCACCCACAAATACCTCTTTTATCCCCAAAATAGGGCAGTTTCTTCCAGAAATGCCACATTTCTCCCAAATATATCACATCTTCTCCAAGAAATACCAGCTTTCCCCCTTCAAATAGGACCTTTTCTCCAAGAAATACCTCTTTTATCCCCTAAATTGGACAGTTTCTTCCAGACATGCCACATTTCTCCCAAATATATCACATCTTCTCCAAGAAATAACAGGATTCCACCTGAAATAGGACCTTTTCACCCACAAATACCTCTATTATCCCCAAAACAGGACAGTTTCTTCCAGAAATGCCACATTTCTCCCAAATATATCACATCTCCTCCAAGAAATACCAGGTTTCCCCCTTCAAATAGGACCTTCTCACCCACAAATACCTCTTTTATCCCCAAAAGAGGACAGTTTCTTCCAGAAATGCCACATTTCTCCCTAATATTGAGCATCTTCTCCAAGAAATACCACGTTTCCCCCTTCAAATAGGACCTTTTCACCCACAAATACCTCTTTTGTCCCCAAAAGAGGAAAGTTTCTGCCAGAAATGCCATATTTCACCCAAATAGATCACATCTTCACCAAGAAATACCAGCTTTCCTCCGTCAAATAGGACTTTTCCTCCCACAGATACCTGTTTTATCCCCAAAAGAGGACAGTTTCTTCCAGAAAGGCCAGATTTCTCCCAAATATATCACATCTTCTCCAAGAAATACCAGGTTTCCCCCTTCAAATAGGACCTTTTCACCCACAAATACCTCTTTTATCCCCAAAAGAGGACAGATTCTTCCAGACATGCCAGATTTCTCCCAAATATATCACATCTTCTCTAAGAAATAACTGGTTTACCCCTGGAAATAGGACCTTTTCACCCACAAATACCTCTTTTATCCCCAAAAGAGGACAGTTTCTTCCAGAAATGCCAGATTTCTCCCAAATATATCACATCTTCTCCAAGAAATACCAGCTTTCCCCCTTCAAATAGGAACTTTTCACCCACAAATACCTCTTTTATCCCCAAAATAGGACAGTTTCTTCCAGAAATGCCACATTTCTCCCAAATATATCACATCTTCTCCAAGAAATAACAGCTTTCCCCCTAGAAATAGGACCTTTTCACCCACAAATACTTCTTTTATCCCCAAAAGAGGACAGTTTCTTCCAGAAATGCCACATTTCTCCCAAATATATCACATCTTCTCCAAGAAATACCACGTTTCCCCCTTCAAATAGGACCTTTTCACCCACAAATACCTCTTTTACCCCAAAAGAGCTCGGTTTCTTCCAGAAAGGCCACATTTCTCCAAAATATATCACATCTTCTCCAAGAAATACCAGGTTTCCCCCTTCAAATAGGACCTTTTCACCCACAAATACCTCTTTTATCCCCAAAATAGGACAGTTTCTTCCAGAAAGGCCCCATTTCTCCCAAATATATCACATCTTCTCCAAGAAATACCAGCTTTCCCCCTTCAAATAGGACCTTTTCACCCACAAATACCTCTTTTATCCCCAAAAGAGCACAGTTTCTTCAAGAAATGCCACATTTCTCCCAAATAGATCACATCTTCTCCAAGAAATACCAGGGTTCCCCCTTCAAATAGGACCTTTTCACCCACAAATACCTCTTTTATCCCCAAAAGAGGACAGTTTCTTCCAGAAAGGCCATATTTCTCCCAAATATATCACATCTTCTCCAAGAAATACCAGGTTTCCCCCTTCAAATAGGACCTTTTCACCCACAAATACCTGTTTCATCCACAAAATAGGACATTTTCTTCCAGAAATGCCACATTTCTCCCAAATATATCACATCTTCTCCAAGAAATACCAGGGTTCCCCCTTCCAATAGGACCTTTTCACCCACAAATACCTCTTTTATCCCCAAAATAGGACAGTTTCTTCCAGAAAGGCCACATTTCTCCCTAATATACCACATCTTCTCCAAGAAATACAACGTTTCCCCCTGGAAATAGGACCTTTTCACCCACAAATACCTCTTCTATCCCTCAAATTAGACATTTTCTTCCAGAAATGCCACATTTCTCCCAAATAGATCACATCTTCTCCAAGAAATACCAGGTTTCCCCCTTCAAATAGGAACTTTTCACCCACAAATACCTCTTTTATCCCCAAAAGAGGACAGTTTCTTCCAGACATGCCACATTTCTCCCAAATATATCACATCTTCTCCAAGAAATACCAGGTTTCCCCCTTCAAATAGGACCTTTTCTCCCACAAATAACAGCCTTCTCCCCCCAAATAGGACAGTTTCATCCAGAAATGCCACATTTCTCCCAAACATATCACATCTTCTCCAAGAAATACCAGGTTTCCCCTTCAAATAGGACCTTTTCACCCACAAATACCTCTTTTATCCCCAAAAGAGGACAGTTTCTTCCAGAAATGCCACATTTCTCCCAAATATATCACATCTTCTCCAAGAAATACCAGCTTTCCCCCTTCATATAGGACCTTTTCACCCATTAATAGCAAGCTTCTCCCCCAAATAGGACAGTTTCTTCCAGAAATGCCACATTTCTCCCAAATATATCACATCTTCTCCAAGAAATACCAGGGTTCCCCCTGGAAATAGGACCTTTTCACCCACAAATACCTCTTGTATCCCCAAAAGAGGACAGTTTCTTCCAGACATGCCACATTTCTCCAAAATATACCACATCTCCTTCAAGAAATAAAAGCTTTCCCCCTTCAAATAGGACCTTTTCTCCCACTAATACCTCTTTTATCCCCAAAACAGGACACTTTCTTCCAGAAATGCCACATTTCTCCCAAATATATCACATCTTCTCCAAGAAACACCAGATTTCCCCCTTCAAATAGGACCTTTTCACCCACAAATACCTCTTTTATCCCAAAAGAGGACAGTTTCCTCCAGAAATGCCTCATTTCTCCCAAACATATCACATCTTCTCCAAGAAATACCAGGTTTCCCCCTTCAAATAGGACCTTTTCACCCACAAATACCTGTTTTATCCCCAAAAGAGGACAGTTTCTTCCAGAAATGCCACATTTCTCCCAAACATATCACGTCTCCTCCAAGAAATACCAGGACTCCTCCTGAAATAGGAACTTTTCTCCCACAAATACCACCCTTCTCCCCACAAATAGGACATTTTCTTCCAGACATGCCACATTTCTCCAAAATATATCACATCTTCTCCAAGAAATACCAGCTTTCCCCAGGAAATAGGACCTTTTCACCCACTAATAGCAGGCTTCTCCCTCAAATAGGACAGTTTCTTCTAGAAAGGCCGCATTTCTCCCAAATATATCACATCTTCTCCAAGAAATACCACGTTTCCCCCTTCAAATAGGACCTTCTCACCCACAAATACCTCTTTTATCCCCAAAATAGGACAGTTTCTTCCAGAAATGCCACATTTCTCCCAAATAGATCACATCTTCTCCAAGAAATACCACGTTTCCCCCTAGAAATAGGACCTTTTCACCCACAAATACCTCTTTTA
Organism: Lophura swinhoii; assembly: GCA_030408155.1. NCBI lineage: Eukaryota > Metazoa > Chordata > Aves > Galliformes > Phasianidae > Lophura > Lophura swinhoii. The sequence goes on along the minus strand of JASCYN010000149.1, from coordinate 22,946,914 downwards.
TCCCCAAAATAGGACAGTTTCTTCCTGACATGCCACATTTCTCCCAAATATATCACATCTTCTCCAAGAAATACCAGGTTTCCCCTAGAAATAGGACCTTTTCACCCACAAATACCTCTTTTACCCCAAAAGAGCTCGGTTTCTTCCAGAAATGCCACATTTCTCCCAAATATATCACATCTTCTCCAAGAAATACAGCTTTCCCCTTCAAATAGGACCTTATCACCCACAAATACCTCTTTCATCCCCAAAAGAGGACAGTTTCTTCCAGAAATGCCACATTTCTCCCAAATATATCACATCTTCTCCAAGAAATACCAGGTTTCCCCGTAGAAATAGGACCTTCCCCCACAAATACCACTTTTATCCCCAAAAGAGGACATTATCTTCCAGAAATGCCAGATTTCTCCAAATATATCACATCTTCTCCAAGAAATACCAGCTTTCCCCCTTCAAATAGGACCTTTTCACCCACAAATACCTCTTTTATCCCCTAAATTGGACAGTTTCTTCCAGACATGCCACATTTCTCCCAAATATATCACATCTTCTCCAAGAAATAACAGGATTCCACCTGAAATAGGACCTTTTCACCCACAAATACCTCTATTATCCCCAAAACAGGACAGTTTCTTCCAGAAATGCCACATTTCTCCCAAATATATCACATCTCCTCCAAGAAATACCAGCTTTCCCCTTCAAATAGGACCTTTTCACCCACAAATACCTCTTTTATCCCCAAAAGAGGAGACAGTTTCTTCCAGACATGCCAGATTTCTCCCAAATAAATCACATCTTCTCTAAGAAATAACTGGTTTACCCCTGGAAATAGGAACTTTTCACCCACAAATACTTCTTTTATCCCTCAAATTGGACATTTTCTTCCAGAAATGCCAGATTTCTCCCAAATATATCACATCTTCTCCAAGAAATACCACGTTTCCCCCTAGAAATAGGACCTTTTCACCCACAAATACCTCTTTTATCCCCAAAAGAGGACAGTTTCTTCCTGACATGCCACATTTCTCCCAAATATATCTCATCTTCTCCATGAAATACCACGTTTCCCCCTTCAAATAGGAACTTTTCACCCACAAATACCTCTTTTACCCCAAAAGAGCTCGGTTTCTTCCAGAAAGGCCACATTTCTCCCAAATATATCACATCTTCTCCAAGAAATACCAGCTTTCCCCCTTCAAATAGGACCTTTTCACCACAAATACCTCTTTTATCCCCAAAAGAGGACAGTTTCTTCCAGAAAGTCCACATTTCTCCCAAATATATCTCATCTTCTCCAAGAAATACCACGTTTCCCCCTTCAAATAGGACCTTTTCACCCACAAATACCTCTTTTATCCCCAAAAGAGGACATTTTCTTCCAGACATGCCACATTTCTCCCAAATATATATCACATCTTCTCCAAGAAATACCAGGTTTCCCCTTCAAATAGGAACTTTTCACCCACAAATACCTCTTTTATCCCCAAAAGAGGACAGTTTCTTCCAGAAAGGCCATATATCTCCCAAATATATCACATCTTCTCCAAGAAATACCAGCTTTCCCCCTTCAAATAGGACCTTTTCACCCACAAATACCTGTTTTATCCCCAAAAGAGGACAGTTTCTTCCAGGAATGCCACATTTCTCCCAAATAGATCACATCTTCTCCAAGAAATACCACGTTTCCCCCCTCAAATAGGACCTTCTCACCCACAAATACCTCTTTTATCCCCAAAATAGGACAGTTTTTTCCAGACATGCCACATTTCTCCCAAATATATCACATCTTCTCCAAGAAATACCAGGATTCCACCTGAAATAGGACCTTTTCACCCACAAATACCTCTTTTATCCCCAAAAGAGGACAGTTTCTTCCAGAAATGCCACATTTCTCCCAAATATATCACATCTCCTCCTAGAAATACCAGCTTTCCCCCTTCAAATAGGACCTTTTCACCCACAAATACCTCTTTTATCCCCAAAAGAGGACAGTTTCTTCCAGAAATGCCACATTTCTCCCAAATATATCACATCTTCTCCAAGAAATACCACGTTTCCCCTTCAAATAGGAACTTTTCACCCACAAATTCCTCTTTTATCCCCAAAATAGGAAAGTTTCTGCCAGAAATGCCACATATCACCCAAATATATCACATCTTCTCCAAGAAATACCGGCTTTCCCCTTCAAATAGGACTTTTTCTCCCACAGATACCAGTTTTATCCCCAAAAGAGGACAGTTTCTTCCAGAAAGGCCAGATTTCTCCCAAATAGATCACATCTTCTCCAAGAAATACCAGCTTTCCCCCCTTCAAATAGGACCTTTTCACCCACAAATACCTCTTTTATCCCCAAAAGAGGGACAGATTCTTCCAGACATGCCACATTTCTCCCAAATATATCACATCATCTCCAAGAAATACCTGGTTTACCCCTGGAAATAGGAACTTTTCACCCACAAATACCTCTTTTATCCCTCAAATAGGACAGTTTCTTCCAGAAATGCCACATTTCTCCCAAATATATCACATCTTCTCCAAGAAATACCACGTTTCCCCCTAGAAATAGGACCTTTTCACCCACAAATACTTCTTTTATCCCCAAAAGAGGACAGTTTCTTCCAGAAATGCCACATTTCCCCAAATATATCACATCTTCTCCAAGAAATACCAGGTTTCCCCCTTCCAATAGGACCTTTTCACCCACAAATACCTCTTTTACCCCAAAAGAGCTCGGTTTCTTCCAGAAATGCCACATTTCTCCCAAATATATCACATCTTCTCCAAGAAATACCAGGTTTCCCCTTCAAATAGGTCCTTTTCACCCACAAATACTTCTTTTATCCCCAAAATAGGACAGTTTCTTCCAGAAATGCCACATTTCTCCCAAATATATCACATCTTCTCCAAGAAATACCAGGTTTCCCCCTTCAAATAGGACCTTTTCACCCACAAATACCTCTTTTACCCCAAAAGAGCTCGGTTTCTTCCAGAAAGGCCACATTTCTCCCAAATATAGCACATCTTCTCCAAGAAATACCAGCTTTCCCCCTTCAAATAGGACCTTTTCACCCACAAATACCTCTTTTATCCCCAAAATAGGACAGTTTCTTCCAGAAATGCCACATTTCTCCCAAATATATCTCATCTTCTCCAAGAAATACCAGCTTTCCCCCTTCAAATAGGACCTTTTCACCCACAAATACCTCTTTATCCCCAAAAGAGGACAGTTTCTTCAAGAAATGCCACATTTCTCCCAAATAGATCACATCTCCTCCTAGAAATACCAGCTTTCCCCCTTCAAATAGGACCTTTTCACCCACAAATACCTCTTTTATCCCCAAAAGAGGACAGTTTCTTCCAGAAATGCCACATTTCTCCCAAATATATCACATCTTCTCCAAGAAATACCACGTTTCCCCTTCAAATAGGACCTTTTCACACACAAATACCTCTTTATCCCCAAAATAGGAAAGTTTCTGCCAGAAATGCCACATATCACCCAAATATATCACATCTTCTCCAAGAAATACCGGCTTTCCCCTTCAAATAGGACTTTTTCTCCCACAGATACCTGTTTTATCCCCAAAGAGGACAGTTTCTTCCAGAAAGGCCAGATTTCTCCCAAATATATCACATCTTCTCAAAGCAATACCAGCTTTCCCCCTTCAAATAGGACCTTTTCACCCACAAATACCTATTGTATCCCCAAAAGAGGACAGATTCTTCCAGACATGCCACATTTCTCCAAATATATCACATCTTCTCCAAGAAATACCTGGTTTACCCCTGGAAATAGGAACTTTTCACCCACAAATACCACTTTTATCCCTCAAATAGGACAGTTTCTACCAGAAATGCCTCATTTCTCCCAAATAGATCACATCTTCTCCAAGAAATACCACGTTTCCCCCTTCCAATAGGACCTTTTCACCCACAAATACCTCTTTTACCCCAAAAGAGCTCGGTTTCTTCCAGAAATGCCACATTTCTCCCAAATATATCACATCTTCTCCAAGAAATAACAGCTTTCCCCCTTCAAATAGGACCTTATCACCCACAAATACCTCTTTTATCCCCAAAATAGGGCAGTTTCTTCCAGAAATGCCACATTTCTCCCAAATATATCACATCTTCTCCAAGAGATACTAGCTTTCCCCGTAGAAATAGGACCTTCTCATCCACAAATACCACTTTTATCCCCAAAAGAGGACATTTTCTTCCAGAAATGGCACATTTCTCCCAAATATATCACATCTTCTCCAAGAAATACCAGCTTTCCCCCTTCAAATAGGACCTTTTCACCCACAAATACCTCTTTTATCCCCTAAATTGGACAGTTTCTTCCAGACATGCCACATTTCTCCCAAATATATCACATCTTCTCCAAGAAATAACAGGATTCCACCTGAAATAGGACCTTTTCACCCACAAATACCTCTATTATCCCAAAACAGGACAGTTTCTTCCAGAAATGCCACATTTCTCCCAAATATATCACATCTCCTCCAAGAAATACCAGGTTTCCCCCCTTCAAATAGGACCTTCTCACCCACAAATACCTGTTTTATCCCCAAAAGAGGACAGTTTCTTCCAGAAATGCCACATTTCTCCCTAATATTGAGCATCTTCTCCAAGAAATACCACGTTTCCCCTTCAAATAGGACCTTTTCACCCACAAATACCTCTTTTATCCCCAAAAGAGGAAAGTTTCTGCCAGAAATGCCATATTTCACCCAAATAGATCACATCTTCTCCAAGAAATACCAGCTTTCCTCCGTCAAATAGGACTTTTCCTCCCACAGATACCTGCTTTATCCCCAAAAGAGGACAGTTTCTTCCAGAAAGGCCAGATTTCTCCCCAAAATATCACATCTTCTCCAAGAAATACCAGCTTTCCCCCTTCAAATAGGACCTTTTCACCCACAAATACCTCTTTTATCCCCAAAAGAGGACAGATTCTTCCAGACATGCCAGATTTCTCCCAAATATATCACATCTTCTCTAAGAAATAACTGGTTTACCCCTGGAAATAGGACCTTTTCACCCACAAATACCTCTTTTATCCCCAAAATAGGACAGTTTCTGCCAGAAATGCCACATTTCTCCCAAATATATCACATCTTCTCCAAGAAATACCAGGTTTCCCCCTTCAAATAGGACCTTTTCACCCACAAATACCTCTTTTATCCCCAAAATAGGACAGTTTCTTCAAGAAATGCCACATTTCTCCCAAATATATCACATCTTCTCCAAGAAATAACAGCTTTCCCCCTAGAAATAGGACCTTTTCACCCACAAATACTTCTTTTATCCCCAAAAGAGGACAGTTTCTTCCAGAAATGCCACATTTCTCCAAATATATCACATCTTCTCCAAGAAATACCACGTTTCCCCCCTTCAAATAGTACCTTTTCACCCACAAATACCTCTTTTACCCCAAAAGAGCTCGGTTTCTTCCAGAAAGGCCACATTTCTCCAAAATATATCACATCTTCTCCAAGAAATACCAGCTTTCCCCCTTCAAATAGGACCTTTTCACCCACAAATACCTCTTTTATCCCCAAAAGAGGACAGTTTCTTCCAGAAAGGCCCCATTTCTCCCAAATATATCACATCTTCTCCAAGAAATACCAGCTTTCCCCCTTCAAATAGGACCTTTTCACCCACAAATACCTCTTTTATCCCCAAAAGAGCACAGTTTCTTCAAGAAATGCCACATTTCTCCCAAATAGATCACATCTTCTCCAAGAAATACCAGGGTTCCCCCTTCAAATAGGACCTTTTCACCCACAAATACCTCTTTTATCCCCAAAAGAGGACAGTTTCTTCCAGAAAGGCCATATTTCTCCCAAATATATCACATCTTCTCCAAGAAATACCAGGTTTCCCCCTTCAAATAGGACCTTTTCACCCACAAATACCTGTTTCATCCACAAAATAGGACATTTTCTTCCAGAAATGCCACATTTCTCCCAAATATATCACATCTTCTCCAAGAAATACCAGGGTTCCCCCTTCCAATAGGACCTTTTCACCCACAAATACCTCTTTTATCCCAAAAGAGGACAGTTTCTTCCAGAAAGGCCACATTTCTCCCTAATATACCACATCTTCTCCAAGAAATACAACGTTTCCCCCTGGAAATAGGACCTTCTCACCCACAATACCTCTTCTATCCCTCAAATTAGACATTTTCTTCCAGAAATGCCACATTTCTCCCAAATAGATCACATCTTCTCCAAGAAATACCAGGTTTCCCCTTCAAATAGGAACTTTTCACCCACAAATACCTCTTTTATCCCCAAAAGAGGACAGTTTCTTCCAGACATGCCACATTTCTCCCAAATATATCACATCTTCTCCAAGAAATACCAGGTTTCCCCCTTCATATAGGACCTTTTCACCCACTAATAGCAAGCTTCTCCCCCAAATAGGACAGTATCGTCCAGAAATGCCAGATTTCTCCCAAATATATCACATCTTCTCCAAGAAATACCAGGGTTCCCCCTGGAAGTAGGACCTTTTCACCCACAAATACCTCTTGTATCCCCAAAAGAGGACAGTTTCTTCCAGACATGCCACATTTCTCCCAAATATACCACATCTCCTTCAAGAAATACCAGGATTCCACCTGAAATAGGACCTTTTCTCCCACAAATACCTGTTTTATCCCCAAAACAGGACACTTTCTTCCAGAAATGCCACATTTCTCCCAAATATATCACATCTTCTCCAAGAAATACCAGGTTTCCCCCTTCAGATAGGACCTTTTCAACCACAAATACCTGTTTTATCCCCAAAAGAGGACAGTTTCTTCCAGACATGCCACATTTCTCCCAAACATATCACATCTTCTCCAAGAAATACCAGGTTTCCCCCTTCAAATAGGACCTTTTCACCCACAAATACCTCTTTTATCCCCAAAAGAGGACAGTTTCCTCCAGAAATGCCTCATTTCTCCCAAACATATCACATCTTCTTCAAGAAATACCAGGTTTCCCCCTTCAAATAGGACCTTTTCACCCACAAATACCTCTTTTATCCCCAAAAGAGGACTGTTTCTTCCAGAAATGGCACATTTCTCCCAAGCATATCACGTCTCCTCCAAGAAATACCAGGATTCCTACTGAAATAGGAACTTTTCTCCCAAAAATACCACCCTATTCCCCACAAATAGGACATTTTCTTCCAGACATGCCACATTTCTCCCAAATATATCACATCTTCTCCAAGAAATACCAGCTTTCCCCCTTCAAATAGGACCTTTTCACCCACAAATACCTCTTTTATCCCCAAAAGAGGACAGTTTTTTCCAGACATGCCACATTTCTCCCAAATATATCACATCTTCTCCAAGAAATACCACGTTTCCCCCTTCAAATAGGACGTTTTCAACCACTAATACCTCTTTTATCCCCAATAGAGGACAGTTTCTTCCAGAAATGCCACATTTCTCCCAAATATATCACATCTTCTCCAAGAAATGCCAGGATTCCTCCTGAAAGAGGACCTTCTCACCCAGAACTACCAGCCTTCTCCCCCCAAATTGGACATTTTCTTCCAGAAAGGCCACATTTCTCCCAAATATATCGCATCTTCTCCAAGAAATACCAGGATTCCTCCTGAAAGAGGACCTTCTCACCCACAACTACCAGCCTTCTCCCCCCAAATTGGACATTTTCTTCCAGAAAGGCCACATTTCTCCCAAATAGATCACATCTTCTCCAAGAAATACCAGGTTTCCGCCTTCAAATAGAACCTTTTCACCCACAAATACCTCTTTTATCCCCAAAATAGGACAGTTTCTTCCAGAAATGCCACATTTCTCCCAAATATATCACATCTTCTCCAAGAAATACCACATTTCCCCCATCAAATAGGACCTTTTCTCCCACAAATACCTCTTTAATCCCCAAAATAGGACAGTTTCTTCCTGACATGCCACATTTCCCCCAAATATATCACATCTTCTCCAAGAAATACCAGGTTTCCCCCCTTCAAATAGGACCTTTTCACCCACAAATACCTCTTTTATCCCCAAAAGAGGACAGTTTCTGCCAGAAAGGCCACATTTCTCCCAAACACATCACATCTTCTCCAAGAAATACCAGCTTTCCCCCTTCAAATAGGACCTTTTCACCCACAAAAAATTCTTTTATCCCCAAAATAGGACATTTTCTTCCAGACATGCCATATTTCTCCCAAATATATCACATCTTCTCCAAGAAATACCACGTTTCCCCCTTCAAATAGGACCTTTTCACCCACAAATACCTCTTTATCCCTCCAATAGGACAGTTTCTTCCGGACATGCCACATTTCTCCCAAATATATCACATCTTCTCCAAGAAATACCTGCTTTCCCCTTCAAATAGGACCTTTTCTCCCACAAATACCAGCCTTCTCCCCCCAAATAGGACAGTTTCTTCCAGAAATGCCACATTTCTCCCAAACATATCACATCTTCTCCAAGAAATACCAGGTTTCCCCCTTCAAATAGGACCTTTTCACCCACAAATACCTCTTTTATCCCCTAATTTGGACAGTTTCTTCCAGACATGCCACATTTCTCCCAAATATATCACATCTTCTCCAAGAAATACCAGCTTTCCCCAGGAAATAGGACCTTTTCACCCACTAATAGCAGGCTTCTCCCCCAAATAGGACAGTTTCTTCTAGAAAGGCCACATTTCTCCCAAATATATCACATCTTCTCCAAGAAATACCAGGTTTCCCCCTTCAAATAGGACCTTCTCACCCACAAATACCTCTTTTACCCCAAAACAGGACAGTTTCTTCCAGAAATGCCATATTTCTCCCAAATATACCACATCTTCTCCAAGAAATGCCACGTTTCCCTTTTCAAATAGGACCTTTTCACCCACAAATACCTCTTTTATCCCCAAAAGAGGACAGTTTCTTCCAGAAATGCCACATTTCTCCCAAATATATCACATCTTCTCCAAGAAATACCAGGTTCCCCCCCTTGAAAAGGACATTTTCACCCACAAATACATGTTTTGTCCCCAAAAGAGGACAGTTTCTTCCAGAAAGGCCACATTTCTCCCAAATATATCACATCTTCTCCAAGAAATACCAGGTTTCCCCCTTCAAATAGGACCTTTTCACCCACAAATACTTCTTTTATCCCCAAAAGAGGACAGTTTCTTCCAGAAATGCCACATTTCTCCCAAATATATCACATCTTCTCCAAGAAATACCAGGTTTCCCCCTTCAAATAGGACCTTTTCACCCACAAATACCTCTTTTATCCCAAAAGAGGACAGTTTCTTCCAGAAAGGCCACAATTTCTCCCAAATATATCTCATCTTCTCCAAGAAATACCAGCTTTCCCCCTTCAAATAGGACCTTTTCACCCACAAATACCTCTTTTATCCCCAAAAGAGCACAGTTTCTTCCAGACATGCCACATTTCTCCCAAATATATCACATCTTCTCCAAGAAATACCAGGTTTCCCCCTTCAAATAGGACCTTTTCACCCACAAATACCTCTTTTATCCCCAAAAGAGGACAGTTTCTTCCAGAAAGGCCATATTTCTCCCAAATATATCACATCTTCTCCAAGAAATACCACGTTTCCACCTTCAAATAGGACCTTTTCACCCACAAATACCTCTTTTATCCCCAAAAGAGGACATTTTCTTCCAGAAATGCCACATTTCTCCCAAATAGATCACATCTTCTCCAAGAAATACCATGTTTCCCCCTTCAAATAGGACCTTTTCACCCACAAATACCTCTTTTATCCCCAAAGAGGACATTTTCTTCCAGAAAGGCCACATTTCTCCCTAATATACCACATCTTCTCCAAGAAATACAACGTTTCCCCCTGGAATTAGGACCTTTTCACCCACAAATACCTCTTCTATCCCTCAAATTAGACATTTTCTTCCAGAAATGCCACATTTCTCCCAAATAGATCACATCTTCTCCAAGAAATACCAGGTTTCCCCCTTCAAATATGACCTTCTCACCCACAAATACCTCTTTTATCCCCAAAAGAGGACAGTTTCTTCCTGAAATGCCACATTTCTCCCAAATAGATCACATCTTCTCCAAGAAATACCAGGTTTCCCCCTTCAGATAGGACCTTTTCACCCACTAATAGCAAGCTTCTCCCCCAAGTAGGACAGTATCGTCCAGAAATGCCAGATTTCTCCCAAATATATCACATCTTCTCCAAGAAATACCAGGGTTCCCCCTGGAAGTAGGACCTTTTCACCCACAAATACCTCTTTTATCCCCAAAAGAGGACAATTTCTTCCAGACATGCCACATTTCTCCCAAATATACCACATCTCCTTCAAGAAATACCAGGTTTCCGCCTTCAAATAGGACCTTTTCTCCCACAAATACCTGTTTTATCCCCAAAACAGGACAGTTTCTTCCAGAAATGCCAGATTTCTCCCAAATATATCACATCTTCTCCAAGAAATACCAGGTTTCCCCCTTCAGATAGGACCTTTTCAACCACAAATACCTGTTTTATCCCCAAAAGAGGACAGTTTCTTCCAGACATGCCACATTTCTCCCAAACATATCACATCTTCTCCAAGAAATACCAGGTTTCCCCCTTCAAATAGGACCTTTTCACCCACAAATACCTCTTTTATCCCCAAAAGAGGACAGTTTCCTCCAGAAATGCCTCATTTCTCCCAAACATATCACATCTTCTCCAAGAAATACCAGGTTTCCCCCTTCAAATAGGAACTTTTCACCCACAAATACCTGTTTTATCCCCAAAAGAGGACAGTTTCTTCCAGAAATGGCACATTTCTCCCAAACATATCACGTCTCCTCCAAGAAATACCAGGATTCCTCCTGAAATAGGAACATTTCTCCCACAAATACCACCCTTCTCCCCACAAATAGGACATTTTCTTCCAGACATGCCACATTTCTCCCAAATATATCACATCTTCTCCAAGAAATACCAGCTTTCCCCCTTCAAATAGGACCTTTTCACCCACAAATACCTCTTTTATCCCCAAAAGAGGACAGTTTTTTCCAGACATGCCACATTTCTCCCAAATATATCACATCTTCTCCAAGAAATACCACGTTTCCCCCTTCAAATAGGACGTTTTCAACCACTAATACCTCTTTTATCCCCAAAAGAGGACAGTTTCTTCCAGAAATGCCACATTTCTCCCAAATATATCACATCTTCTCCAAGAAATGCCAGGATTCCTCCTGAAAGAGGACCTTCTCACCCAGAACTACCAGCCTTCTCCCCCCAAATTGGACATTTTCTTCCAGAAAGGCCAGATTTCTCCAAATATATCGCATCTTCTCCAAGAAATACCAGGATTCCTCCTGAAAGAGGACCTTCTCACCCACAACTACCAGCCTTCTCCCCCCAAATTGGACATTTTCTTCCAGAAAGGCCACATTTCTCCCAAATAGATCACATCTTCTCCAAGAAATACCAGGTTTCCCCCTTCAAATAGAACCTTTTCACCCACAAATACCTCTTTTATCCCCAAAAGAGGACAGTTTCTTCCAGAAATGCCACATTTCTCCCAAATATATCACATCTTCTCCAAGAAATACCACGTTTCCCCCATCAAATAGGACCTTTTCTCCCACAAATACCTCTTTAATCCGCAAAATAGGACAGTTTCTTCCTGACATGCCACATTTCCCCCAAATATATCACATCTTCTCCAAGAAATACCAGGTTTCCCCCCTTCAAATAGGACCTTTTCACCCACAAATACCTCTTTTATCCCCAAAAGAGGACAGTTTCTGCCAGAAAGGCCACATTTCTCCCAAACACATCACATCTTCTCCAAGAAATACCAGCTTTCCCCCTTCAAATAGGACCTTTTCACCCACAAAAAATTCTTTTATCCCCAAAATAGGACATTTTCTTCCAGACATGCCATATTTCTCCCAAATATATCACATCTTCTCCAAGAAATACCACGTTTCCCCCTTCAAATAGGACCTTTTCACCCAGAAATACCTCTTTATCCTCCAATAGGACAGTTTCTTCCGGACATGCCACATTTCTCCCAAATATATCACATCTTCTCCAAGAAATACCTGCTTTCCCCCTTCAAATAGGACCTTTTCTCCCACAAATACCAGCCTTCTCCCCCCAAATAGGACAGTTTCTTCCAGAAATGCCACATTTCTCCCAAACATATCACATCTTCTCCAAGAAATACCAGGTTTCCCCCTTCAAATAGGACCATTTCACCCACAAATACCTGTTTTATCCCCTAAATTGGACAGTTTCTTCCAGACATGCCACATTTCTCCCAAATATATCACATCTTCTCCAAGAAATACCAGCTTTCCCCAGGAAATAGGACCTTTTCACCCACTAATAGCAGGCTTCTCCCCCAAATAGGACAGTTTCTTCTAGAAAGGCCACATTTCTCCCAAATAGATCACATCTTCTCCAAGAAATACCAGGTTTCCCCCTTCAAATAGGACCTTCTCACCCACAAATACCTCTTTTACCCCAAAATAGGACATTTTCTTCCAGAAATGCCATATTTCTCCCAAATATACCACATCTTCTCCAACAAATGCCACGTTTCCCTTTTCAAATAGGACCTTTTCACCCACAAATACCTCTTTTATCCCCAAAATACGACAGTTTCTTCCAGAAATGCCACATTTCTCCCAAATATATCACATCTTCTCCAAGAAATACCAGGTTCTCCCCTTGAAAAGGACATTTTCACCCACAAATACATGTTTTGTCCCAAAAGAGGACAGTTTCTTCCAGAAAGGCCACATTTCTCCCAAATATATCACATCTTCTCCAAGAAATACCAGGTTTCCCCCTTCAAATAGGACCTTTTCACCCACAAATACTTCTTTTATCCCCAAAAGAGGACAGTTTCTTCCAGAAATGCCACATTTCTCCCAAATATATCACATCTTCTCCAAGAAATACCAGGTTTCCCCCTTCAAATAGGACCTTTTCACCCGCAAATACCTCTTTTATCCCCAAAAGAGGACAGTTTCTTCCAGAAAGGCCACATTTCTCCCAAATATATCTCATCTTCTCCAAGAAATACCAGGTTTCCCCCTGGAAATAGGACCTTTTCACCCACAAATACCACTTTTATCCCCAAAAGAGCACAGTTTCTTCCAGACATGCCACATTTCACCCAAATATATCACATCTTCTCCAAGAAATACCAGGTTTCCCCTTCAAATAGGACCTTTTCACCCACAAATACCTCTTTTATCCCCAAAAGAGGACTGTTTCTTCCAGAAAGGCCATATTTCTCCCAAATATATCACATCTTCTCCAAGAAATACCACGTTTCCACCTTCAAATAGGACCTTTTCACCCACAAATACCTCTTTTATCCCCAAAAGAGGACATTTTCTTCCAGAAAGGCCATATTTCTCCCAAATACATCACATCTTCTCCAAGAAATACCATGTTTCCCCCTTCAAATAGGACCTTTTCACCCACAAATACCTCTTTTATCCCCAAAGAGGACATTTTCTTCCAGAAAGGCCACATTTCTCCCTAATATACCACATCTTCTCCAAGAAATACAACGTTTCCCCCTGGAAATAGGACCTTTTCACCCACAAATACCTCTTCTATCCCTCAAATTAGACATTTTCTTCCAGAAATGCCACATTTCTCCCAAATAGATCACATCTTCTCCAAGAAATACCAGGTTTCCCCCTTCAAATAGGACCTTTTCACCCACAAATACCTCTTTTATCCCCAAAAGAGGACAGTTTCTTCCAGACATGCCACATTTCTCCCAAATATATCACATCTTCTCCAAGAAATACCAGGTTTCCCCCTTCATATAGGACCTTTTCACCCACTAATAGCAAGCTTCTCCCCCAAATAGGACAGTATCGTCCAGAAATGCCAGATTTCTCCCAAATATATCACATCTTCTCCAAGAAATACCAGGGTTCCCCCTGGAAGTAGGACCTTTTCACCCACAAATACCTCTTTTATCCCCAAAAGATGACAATTTCTTCCAGACATGCCACATTTCTCCCAAATATACCACATCTCCTTCAAGAAATACCAGGTTTCCGCCTTCAAATAGGACCTTTTCTCCCACAAATACCTGTTTTATCCCCAAAACAGGACAGTTTCTTCCAGAAATGCCAGATTTCTCCCAAATATATCACATCTTCTCCAAGAAATACCAGGTTTCCCCCTTCAGATAGGACCTTTTCAACCACAAATACCTGTTTTATCCCCAAAAGAGGACAGTTTCTTCCAGACATGCCACATTTCTCCCAAACATATCACATCTTCTCCAAGAAATACCAGGTTTCCCCCTTCAAATAGGACCTTTTCACCCACAAATACCTCTTTTATCCCCAAAAGAGGACAGTTTCCTCCAGAAATGCCTAATTTCTCCCAAACATATCACATCTTCTCCAAGAAATACCAGCTTTCCCCCTTCAAATAGGAACTTTTCACCCACAAATACCTGTTTTATCCCAAAAGAGGACAGTTTCTGCCAGAAATGGCACATTTCTCCCAAACATATCACGTCTCCTCCAAGAAATGCCAGGATTCCTCCTGAAATAGGAACATTTCTCCCACAAATACCACCCTTCTCCCCACAAATAGGACATTTTCTTCCAGACATGCCACATTTCTCCCAAATATATCACATCTTCTCCAAGAAATACCAGGTTTCCCCCTTCAAATAGGACCTTTTCACCCACAAATACCTCTTTTATCCCCAAAAGAGGACAGTTTTTTCCAGACATGCCACATTTCTCCCAAATATATCACATCTTCTCCAAGAAATACCAGGTTTCCCCCTTCAAATATGACGTTTTCAACCACTAATACCTCTTTTATCCCCTAAAGAGGACAGTTTCTTCCAGAAATGCCACATTTCTCCCAAATATATCACATCTTCTCCAAGAAATACCAGGTTTCCCCCATCAAATAGGACCTTTTCTCCCACAAATAGCTCTTTAATCCCCAAAATAGGACAGTTTCTTCCTAACATGCCACATTTCCCCCAAATATATCACATCTTCTCCATGAAATACCAGGTTTCCCCCTTCAAATAGGACCTTTTCACCCACAAGTACCACTTTTATCCCAAAAGAGGACAGTTTCTGCCAGAAAGGCCACATTTCTCCCAAACACATCACATCTTCTCCAAGAAATACCAGGTTTCCCCCTTCAAATAGGACCTTTTCACCCACAAAAAATTCTTTTATCCCCAAAATAGGACAGTTTCTTCCAGAAATGCCTGATTTCTCCCAAATATATCACATCTTCTCCAAGAAATACCAGCTTTCCCCCTTCAAATAGGACCTTTTCACCCACAAATACCTCTTTATCCCTCAAATAGGACTGTTTCTTCCGGACATGCCACATTTCTCCCAAATAGATCACATATTCTCCAAGAAATACCTGCTTTCCCCTTCAAATAGGAACTTTTCTCCCACAAATACCAGCCTTCTCCCCCAAATAGGACAGTTTCTTCCAGAAATGCCACATTTCTCCCAAACATATCACATCTTCTCCAAGAAATACCAGGTTTCTCCCCCTTCAAATAGGACCTTTTCACCCACAAATACCTGTTTTATCCCCTAAATTGGACAGTTTCTTCCAGACATGCCACATTTCTCCCAAATATATCACATCTTCTCCAAGAAATACCAGCTGTCCCCAGGAAACAGGACCTTTTCACCCACTAATAGCTGGCTTCTCCCCCAAATAGGACAGTTTCTTCTAGAAAGGCCACATTTCTCCCAAATATATCACATCTTCTCCAAGAAATACCAGGTTTCCCCCTTCAAATAGGACCTTCTCACCCACAAAATACCTCTTTTACCCCAAAATAGGACAGTTTCTTCCAGAAATGCCATATTTCTCCCAAATATACCACATCTTCTCCAAGAAATGCCACGTTTCCCCCTTCAAATAGGACCTTTTCACACACAAATACCTCTTTTATCCCCAAAAGAGGACAGTTTCTTCCAGAAATGCCACATTTCTCCCAAATATATCACATCTTCTCCAAGAAATACCAGGTTCCCCCCTTGAAAAGGACATTTTCACTCACAAATACATGTTTTGTCCCCAAAAGAGGACAGTTTCTTCCAGAAAGGCCACATTTCTCCCAAATAGATCACATCTTCTCCAAGAAATACCTGCTTTCCCCCTAGAAATAGGACCTTTTCACCCACAAATACTTCTTTTATCCCCAAAAGAGGACAGTTTCTTCCAGAAATGCCACATTTCTCCCAAATATATCACATCTTCTCCAAGAAATACCACGTTTCCCCCTTCAAATACGACCTTTTCACCCACAAATACCTCTTTTATCCCCAAAATAGGACAGTTTCTTCCAGAAAGGCCACATTTCTCCCAAATATATCTCATCTTCTCCAAGAAATACCAGGTTTCCCCCTTCAAATAGGACCTTTTCACCCACAAATACCTCTTTTATCCCCAAAAGAGGACAGTTTCTTCCAGAAAGGCCATATTTCTCCCAAATATATCACATCTTCTCCAAGAAATACCAGGTTTCCACCTTCATATAGGACCTTTTCACCCACAAATACCTGTTTCATCCACAAAATAGGACATTTTCTTCCAGAAATGCCACATTTCTCCCAAATATATCACATCTTCTCCAAGAAATACCAGGTTTCCCCCTTCAAATAGTACCTTCTCACCCACAAATACCTCTTTTATCCCCAAAGAGGACATTTTCTTCCAGAAAGGCCACATTTCTCCCTAATATACCACATCTTCTCCAAGAAATACAACGTTTCCCCCTGGAAATAGGACCTTTTCACCCACAAATACCTCTTCTATCCCTCAAATTAGACATTTTCTTCCAGAAATGCCACATTTCTCCAAATAGATCACATCTTCTCCAAGAAATACCAGGTTTCCCCCTTCAAATATGACCTTCTCACCCACAAATACCTCTTTTATCCCCAAAAGAGGACAGTTTCTTCCAGACAGGCCACATTTCTCCCAAATATATCACATCTTCTCCAAGAAATACCAGGTTTCCCCCTTCATATAGGACCTTTTCACCCACTAATAGCAAGCTTCTCCCCCAAATAGGACAGTATCGTCCAGAAATGCCAGATTTCTCCCAAATATATCACATCTTCTCCAAGAAATACCAGGGTTCCCCCTGGAAGTAGGACCTTTTCACCCACAAATACCTCTTTTATCCCAAAAAGAGGACAATTTCTTCCAGACATGCCACATTTCTCCCAAATATATCACATCTTCTCCAAGAAATACCAGGTTTCCCCCTTCATATAGGACCTTTTCACCCACTAATAGCAAGCTTCTCCCCCAAATAGGACAGTATCGTCCAGAAATGCCAGATTTCTCCCAAATATATCACATCTTCTCCAAGAAATACCAGGGTTCCCCCTGGAAGTAGGACCTTTTCACCCACAAATACCTCTTTTATCCCAAAAAGAGGACAATTTCTTCCAGACATGCCACATTTCTCCCAAATATACCACATCTCCTTCAAGAAATACCAGCTTTCCGCCTTCAAATAGGACCTTTTCTCCCACAAATACCTGTTTTATCCCCAAAGCAGGACACTTTCTTTCAGAAAGGCCACATTTCTCCCAAATATATCACATCTTCTCCAAGAAATACCAGGTTTCCCCCTTCAGATAGGACCTTTTCAACCACAAATATTTGTTTTATCCCCAAAACAGGACACTTTCTTCCAGAAAGGCCACATTTCTCCCAAATAGATCACAGCTTCTCCAAGAAATACCAGGTTTCCACCTTCAAATAGGACCTTTTCACCCACAAATACCTGTTTCATCCACAAAATAGGACATTTTCTTCCAGAAATGCCACATTTCTCCCAAATATATCACATCTTCTCCAAGAAATACCATGTTTCCCCCTTCAGATAGGACCTTTTCACCCACAAATACCTCTTTTATCCCCAAAGAGGACATTTTCTTCCAGAAAGGCCACATTTCTCCCAAATATATCACATCTTCTCCAAGAAATACAACGTTTCCACCTTCAAATAGGACCTTTTCACCAAAAATACCTCTTCTATCCCTCAAATTAGACCTTTTCTTCCAGAAATGCCACATTTCTCCCAAATAGATCACATCTTCTCCAAGAAATACCAGGTTTCCCCCTTCAAATAGGAACTTTTCACCACAAATACCTCTTTTATCCCCAAAAGAGGACAGTTTCTTCCTGAAATGCCTCATTTCTCCAAATATATCACATCTTCTCCAAGAAATACCAGGTTTCCCCCTTCAAATAGGACCTTTTCACCCACTAATAGCAAGCTTCTCCCCCAAATAAGACAGTATCATCCAGAAATGCCAGATTTCTCCCAAATATATCACATCTTCTCCAAGAAATACCAGGGTTCCCCCTGGAAGTAGGACCTTTTCACCCACAAATACCTCTTTTATTCCCAAAAGAGGACAGTTTCATCCAGACATGCCACATTTCTCCCAAATATACCACATCTCCTTCAAGAAATACCAGGTTTCCGCCTTCAAATAGGACCTTTTCTCCCACAAATACCTGTTTTATCCCCAAAACAGGACACTTTCTTCCAGAAATGCCACATTTCTCCCAAATATATCACATCTTCTCCAAGAAATACCAGCTTTCCCCCTTCAAATAGGACCTTTTCACACACAAATACCTCTTTTATCCCCAAAAGCGGACAGTTTTTTCCAGACATGCCACATTTCTCCCAAATAGATCACATCTTCTCCAAGAAATACCAGGGTTCCCCCTTCAAATAGGACGTTTTCAACCACTAATACCTCTTTTATCCCCAAAAGAGGACAGTTTCTGCCAGAAAGGCCACATTTCTCCCAAACACATCACATCTTCTCCAAGAAATGCCAGGATTCCTCCTGAAAGAGGACCTTCTCACCCAAAACTACCAGCCTTCTCCCCCTAAATTGGACATTTTCTTCCAGAAAGGCCAGATTTCTCCCAAATATATCGCATCTTCTCCAAGAAATACCAGGATTCCTCCTGAAAGAGGACCTTCTCACCCACAACTACCAGCCTTCTCCCCCTAAATTGGACATTTTCTTCCAGAAAGGCCAGATTTCTCCCAAATATATCGCATCTTCTCCAAGAAATACCAGGATTCCTCCTGAAAGAGGACCTTCTCACCCACAACTACCAGCCTTCTCCCCCCAAATTGGACATTTTCTTCCAGAAAGGCCACATTTCTCCCAAATAGATCACATCTTCTCCAAGAAATACCCGGTTTCCCCCTTCAAATAGGACCTTTTCACCCACAAATACCTCTTTTAACCCCAAAATAGGACAGTTTCTTGCAGAAATGCCACATTTCTCCCAAATATATCACATCTTCTCCAAGAAATACCACGTTTCCCCCTTCAAATAGGACCTTTTCTCCCACAAATACCTCTTTAATCCCCAAAATAGGACAGTTTCTTCCTGACATGCCACATTTCCCCCAAATATATCACATCTTCTCCAAGAAATACCAGGTTTCCCCCTTCAAATAGGACCTTTTCACCCACAAATACCACTTTTATCCCCAAAAGAGGACAGTTTCTGCCAGAAAGGCCACATTTCTCCCAAACACATCACATCTTCTCCAGGAAATACCAGCTTTCCCCCTTCAAATAGGACCGTTTCACCCACAAAAAATTCTTTTATCCCAAAATAGGACAGTTTCTTCCAGAAATGCCTGATTTCTCCCAAATATATCACATCTTCTCCAAGAAATACCAGGTTTCCCCCTTCAAATAGGACCTTTTCACCCATAAATACCTCTTTATCCCTCAAATAGGACTGTTTCTTCCGGACATGCCACGTTTCTCCCAAATATATCACATCTTCTCCAAGAAATACCTGCTTTCCCCCTTCAAATAGGACCTTTCTCCCACAAATACCAGCCTTCTCCCCCCAAAGAGGACATTTTCTTCCAGAAATGCCACATTTCTCCCAAACATATCACATCTTCTCCAAGAAATACCAGGTTTCCCCCTTCAAATAGGACCTTCTCACCCACAAATACCTGTTTTATCCCCTAAATTGGACAGTTTCTTCCAGACATGCCACATTTCTCCCAAATATATCACATCTTCTCCAAGAAATACCAGCTTTCCCCAGGAAATAGGACCTTTTCACCCACTAATAGCAGGCCTCTCCCCCAAATAGGACAGTTTCTTCCAGAAATGCCACATTTCTCCCAAATAGATCACAACTCCTCCAAGAAATACCAGGTTCCCCCCTTGAAAAGGACAATTTCACCCACAAATACATGTTTTGTCCCCAAAAGAGGACAGTTTCTTCCAGACATGCCACATTTCTCCCAAATATATCACATCTTCTCCAAGAAATACCAGGTTTCCGCCTGAAATAGGACCCTGTCACCCACAAATACCAGTTTTATCCCTTTGTTCCGAGCGACTTTTCGTTTTGGAGTGTTTATCCGATGCTACACTTCAGCATTCTGTGACGAATAGAGTAGAAGAGAAAAGCCCCACTAATAAGGCAGCTAGAAGCTCCAGAAGCCACACACTTTGTGCTTTCAGGGAGGACGTTCCAGAAAGTCGAGAGTTGTGGCTTGTTTCCTGCGGAGAAAAAACCCCCTGTTTTCAGGCAATGCGGTAGGCTGAATTCACATCCTCTCGGCATATGAATACCGCTCCTTCGCTCTCGTGGCTCGAAAGCGGCACTCGCTCTGAACCGCTCCGGAGAGTCTGCAGTTGCTGTCCGGTCCATCGCGGTTCTGCCCGAGTGCCGCTTGCAGCCTTCAGCAGCGCTCTCGTTTCTCTCGGATGCCGGGAAAGAGCGACTTCAGCCGGATGCTTTGCTCCGACGAGTGAGCGGCTTCTTCTGCGCACATCGCAATGGAGCGCTTCTGACTTCTCCATGTGTCCATGCAGAATGCACTACGCTTCTCTCTCATTCTTATCCCTTTTTCCGAGCGACATATCGTTTTGGAGTGTTTATCCCATGCTACACTTCAGCATTCTGTGACGAATAGATTAGAAGGGAAAAGCCCCACTAATAAGGCAGCTAGAAGTTCGAGGAGCGACACACGTAGTGCTTTCAGGGAGGACTTTCAGAAAGTCGAGAGTTGTGGCTTGTTTCCTGCGGAGAAAAAAGCCCCTGTTTTCAGGCAATGCAGTAGGCTGAATACGCTCGTTCTCGGCATAGGAATGCCGCTCCTCCTCTCTCGTGGCTCGAAAGCGGCATTTGCGCTGAACCACACCGGACAGTCTGCAGTTGCAGACTACTGAATAGCCTGAAAACAGGGGGTTTTTTCTCCGCCGGAAAGAAGCCACAACTCTCGACTTTCTGGAACGTCCTCCCTGAAAGCACTACGTGTGTCGCTCCTCGAACTTCTAGCTGCCTTATTAGTGGGGCTTTTCCCTTCTAATCTATTCGTCACAGAATGCTGAAGTGTAGCATGGGATAAACAATCCAAAACGATATGTCGCTCGGAAAAAGGGATAAGAATGAGAGAGAAGCGTAGTGCATTCTGCATGGACACATGGAGAAGTCAGAAGCTCTCCATTGCGATGTGCGCAGAAGAAGCCGCTCACTTGCCTGAGAAAAGCATCCGGCTGAAGTCGCTCTTTCCCGGCATCCGAGAGAAACGAGACCGCTGCTGAAGGCTGCAAGCGGCACTCGGGCAGAACCGCGATGGACCGGACAGCAACTGCAGACTCTCGGGAGCGGTTCAGAGCGAGTGCCGCTTTCGAGCCACGAGAGCGAAGGAGCGGTATTCATATGCCGAGAGGATGTGAATTCAGCGTCCTGCATTGCCTGAAAACAGGGGGTTTTTTCTCCGCAGGAAAGAAGCCACAACTCTCGACTTTCTGGAACGTCCTTCCTGAAAGCACAAAGTGTGTGGCTTCTGGAGCTTCTAGCTGCCTTATTAGTGGGGCTTTTCTCTTCTACACTATTCGTCACAGAATGCTGAAGTGTAGCATCGGATAAACACTCCAAAACGAAATGTCGCTCGGAAGGAAGGGATAAGAATGAGAGAGAAGCGTAGTGCATTCTGCATGGACACATGGAGAAGTCAAAAGCGCTCCATTGCGATGTGCGCAGAAGAAGCCGCTCACTCGTCGGAGCAAAGCATCCGGCTGAAGTCGCTCTTTCCCGGCATCCGAGGGAAACGAGAGCGCTGCTGAAGGCTGCAAGCGGCACTCGGGCAGAACCGCGATGGACCGGACAGCAACTGCAGACTCTCCGGAGCGGTTCAGCGCGAGTGCCGCGTTCGAGCCACGAGAGCGAAGGAGCGGTATTGAAATGCCGAGAAGGAGCGAATTCAGCGTCCTGCATTGCCTGAAAACAGGGGTTTTTTTCTTCGCAGGAAAGAAGCCACAACTCTCGACTTTCTGGAACGTCCTCCCCGAAAGCACAAAGTGTGTGGCTTCTGGAGCTTCTAGCTGCCTTATTAGTGGGGCTTTTCTATTCTATTTTATTCGTCACAGAATGCTGAAGTGTAGCATCGGATAAACACTCCAAAACGAAAAGTCGCTCGGAACTAAGGGATAAAACAGGAATCTGTGGGTGACAAGGTCCTATTTCAGGAGGAAACCTGGAATTTCTTGGAGAAGATGTGATATATTTGGGAGAAAAGTGGCATTTCTGGAAGAAACTGTCCTATTTTGGGGATAAAAGAGGTATTTGTGGGTGAAAAGGTCCTATTTGAAGGGGGAAACGTGGTATTTCTTGGAGAAGATGTGATCTATTTGGGAGAAATCTGGCATTTCTGGAAGAAACTGTCCTCTTTTGGGGATAAAACAGGTATTTGTGGGTGAAAAGGTCCTATTTGAAGGGGGAAACGTGGTATTTCTTGGAGAAGATGTGATCTATTTGGGAGAAATGAGGCATTTCTGGAAGAAACGGTTCTCTTTTGGGGATAAAAGAGGTATTTCTGGGTGAGAAGGTCCTATTTGAAGGGGGAACCGTGGTATTTCTTGGAGAAGATGTGATATATTTGGAGAAATGTGGCATGTCTGGAAGAAACCGAGCTCTTTTGGGGTAAAAGAGGTATGTGTGGGTGAAAAGGTCCTATTTGAAGGGGGAAACGTGGTATTTCTTGGAGAAGATGTGATCTATTTGGGAGAAATCTGGCATTTCTGGAAGAAACTGTCCTCTTTTGGGGATAAAAGAGGTATTTGTGGGTGAGAAGGTCCTCTTTCAGGAGGAATCCTGGCATTTCTTGGAGAAGATGTGATATATTTGGGAGAAATGTGGCCTTTCTGGAAGAAACTGTCCTCTTTTGGGGATAAAAGAGGTATTAGTGGTAGAAAAGGTCCTAATTGAAGGGGGAAACCTGGTATTTCTTGGAGAAGATGTGATATATTTGGGAGAAATGTGGCATTTCTGGAAGAAAATGTCCTATTTTGGGGATAAAAGAGGTATTTCATGGAGAAAAGGTCCTATTTGAAGGGGGAAACCTGGTATTTCTTGGAGAAGATGTGATATATTTGGGAGAAATGTGGCATTTCTGGAAGAAACTGTCGTATTTTGGGGATAAAACAGGTATTTCTGTGTGAAAAGGTCCTATTTGAAGGGGGAAAGCTGGTATTTCTTGGAGAAGATGTGATATATTTGGGAGAAATGTGGCATTTCTGGAAGAAACTGCCCTCTTTTGGGGATAAAAGAGGTATTTGTGGGTGATAAGGTCCTATTTGAAGGGGGAAACCTGGTATTTCTTGGAGAAGATGTGATATATTTGGGAGAAATGAGGCATTTCTGGAAGAAACTGTCCAATTTGTGGGAATAAGGCTGGTAGTTGTGGGTGAGAAGGTCCTATTTCAGGAGGAATCCTGGTATTTCTTGGAGAAGATGTGATATATTTGGGAGAAATGTGGCATTTCTGCAAGAAACTGTCCAATTTGGGGGATAAAAGAGATATTTGTGGGTGAAAAGGTCCTATTTGAAGGGGGAAACCTGGTATTTCTTGGAGAAGATGTGATATATTTGGGAGAAATGTGGCCTTTCTGGAAGAAACTGGCCTCTTTTGGGGATAAAAGAGGTATTTGTGGGTGAAAAGGTCCTATTTGAAGGGGGAACCTTGGTATTTCTTGGAGAAGATGTGATATATTTGGGAGCAATCGGGCATTTCTGGAAGAAAATGTCCTCTTTTGGGGATAAAAGAGGTATTTGTGGGTGAAAAGGTCCTATTTCCAGGGGAAAACCTGGTATTTCTTGGAGAAGATGTGGTATATTTGGGAGAAATGTGGCATTTCTGGAAGAAACTGTCCTCTTTTGGGGATAAAACAGGTATTTGTGGGTGAAAAGGTCCTATTTGAAGGGGGAAACGTGGTATTTCTTGGAGAAAATGTGATATGTTTGGGTGAAATGTGGCCTTTCTGGAAGAAACTGTTCTATTTTGGGGATAAAAGAGGTATTTGTAGGTGAAAAGGACCTATTTGAAGGGGGCAAGCTGGTATTTCTTGGAGAAGATGTGATATATTTGAGTGATATGTGGCCTTTCTGGAAGAAAATGTCCTATTTGGGGGGAGAAGGCTGGTATTTGTGGGAGAAAAGGTCCTATTTCAGGAGGAATCCTGGTATTTCTTGGAGGAGATGTGATCTATTTGGGAGAAATCTGGCATTTCTGGCAGAAACTGTCCTATTTTGGGGATAAAAGAGGTATTTGTGGTTAAAAAGGTCCTATTTCAAGGGGAAAAGCTGGTATTTCTTGGAGAAGATGTGATCTATTTGGGAGAAATGTGGCATTTCTGGAAGAAACTGTCCTCTTTTGGGGATAAAAGAGGTATTTGTGGGTGAAAAGGTCCTATTTGAAGGGGGAAACCTGGTATTTCTTGGAGAAGATGTGATATATTTGGGAGAAATGTGGCCTTTCTGGAAGAAACTGTCCTCTTTTGGGGATAAAAGAGGTATTTGTGGGTGAAAAGGTCCTATTTCCAGGGGAAAACCTGGTATTTCTTGGAGAAGATGTGATATATTTGGGAGAAATGAGGCATTTCTGGAAGAAAATGTCCCATTTGTGGGGAGAAGGCTGGTAGTTGTGGGTGAGAAGGTCCTATTTCAGGAGGAATCCTGGTATTTCTTGGAGAAGAGGTGATATATTTGGGAGAAATCTGGCATTTCTGGAAGAAACTGTCCTCTTTTGGGGATAAAAGAGGTATTTGTGGGTGAAAAGGTCCTAATTGAAGGGGGAAACCTGGTATTTCTTGGAGAAGATGTGATATATTAGGGAGAAATGTGGCATGTCTGGAAGAAACTGTCCTCTTTTGGGGATAAAAGAGGTATTTGTGGGTGAAAAGGTCCTATTTGAAGGGGAAAACCTGGTATTTCTTGGAGAAGATGTGATATATTTGGGAGAAATGAGGCCTTTCTGGAAGAAACTGTCCTCTTTTGGGGACAAAAGAGGTATTTGTGGGTGAAAAGGTCCTTTTGAAGGGGGAAACCTGGTATTTCTTGGAGAAGATGTGATATATTTGGGAGAAATGTGGCATTTCTGGAAGAAACTGTCCTCTTTTGGGGATAAAAGAGGTATTTGTGGGTGAAAAGTTCCTATTTGAAGGGGGAAACGTGGTATTTCTTGGAGAAGATGTGATATATTTGGGAGAAATGTGGCATGTCAGGAAGAAAATGTCCTCTTTTGGGGATAAAAGAGGTATTTGTGGGTGAAAAGGTCCTATTTGAAGGGGGAATCGTGGTATTTCTTGGAGAAGATGTGATATATTTGGGAGAAATGTGGCATATAATAGATCACATCTACACTATTCGTCACAGAATGCTGAAGTGTAGCATCGGATAAACACTCCAAAACGAAATGTCGCTCGGAAGGAAGGGATAAGAATGAGAGAGAAGCGTAGTGCATTCTGCATGGACACATGGAGAAGTCAAAAGCGCTCCATTGCGATGTGCGCAGAAGAAGCCGCTCACTCGTCGGAGCAAAGCATCCGGCTGAAGTCGCTCTTTCCCGGCATCCGAGAGAAACGAGAGCGCTGCTGAAGGCTGCAAGCGGCACTCGGGCAGAACCGCGATGGACCGGACAGCAACTGCAGACTCTCCGGAGCGGTTCAGCGCGAGTGCCGCGTTCGAGCCACGAGAGCGAAGGAGCGGTATTGAAATGCCGAGAAGGAGCGAATTCAGCGTCCTGCATTGCCTGAAAACAGGGGTTTTTTTCTTCGCAGGAAAGAAGCCACAACTCTCGACTTTCTGGAACGTCCTCCCTGAAAGCACAAAGTGTGTGGCTTCTGGAGCTTCTAGCTGCCTTATTAGTGGGGCTTTTCTCTTCTATTTTATTCGTCACAGAATGCTGAAGTGTAGCATCGGATAAACACTCCAAAACGAAAAGTCGCTCGGAACAAAGGGATAAAACAGGAATCTGTGGGTGACAAGGTCCTATTTCAGGAGGAAACCTGGAATTTCTTGGAGAAGATGTGATATATTTGGGAGAAAAGTGGCATTTCTGGAAGAAACTGTCCTATTTTGGGGATAAAAGAGGTATTTCATGGAGAAAAGGTCCTATTTGAAGAGGGAAACCTGGTATTTCTTGGAGAAGATGTGTTATATTTGTTAGAATTCTGGCCTATCTGTCCTCCTTTGGGGATAAAAGAGGTATTTCATGGAGAAAAGGACCTATATGATGGGGGAAACGTGGTATTTCTTAGAGGAGTTGTGATCTATTTGGGAGAAATGTGGCATTTCTGGAAGAAACTGTCCTATTTTGGGGATAAAAGAGGTATTTGTGGGTGAAAAGGTCCTATTTGAAGGGGGAAACCTGGTATTTCTTGGAGAAGATGTGATCTATTTGGGAGAAATGTGGCATTTCTGGAAGAAACTGTCCTCTTTTGGGGATAAAACAGGTATTTGTGGGTGAAAAGGTCCTATTTGAAGGGGGAAACGTGTAATTTCTTGGAGAAGATGTGATCTATTTGGGAGAAATGTGGCATTTCTGGAAGAAACGGTTCTCTTTTGGGGATAAAAGAGGTATTTGTGGGTGAGAAGGTCCTATTTGAAGGGGGAACCGTGGTATTTCTTGGAGAAGATGTGATATATTTGGGAGAAATGTGGCATTTCTGGAAGAAACCGAGCTCTTTTGGGGTAAAAGAGGTATGTGTGGGTGAAAAGGTCCTATTTGAAGGGGGAAACGTGGTATTTCTTGGAGAAGATGTGATCTATTTGGGAGAAATCTGGCATTTCTGGAAGAAACTGTCCTCTTTTGGGGATAAAAGAGGTATTTGTGGGTGAAAAGGTCCTATTTGAAGGGGGAAACGTGGTATTTCTTGGAGAAGATATGATATATTTGGGTGAAATGTGGCATTTCTGGAAGAAACTGTCCTCTTTTGGGGATAAAAGAGGTATTTGTGGGTGAAAAGTTCCTATTTGAAGGGGGAAACGTGGTATTTCTTGGAGAAGATGTGATATATTTGGGAGAAATCTGGCATTTCTGGAAGAATATGTCCAATTTGAGGGATAAAACAGGTATTTGTTTGTGAAAATGTCCTATTTTAAGTTGGAAACCTGGTATTTCTTGGAGAAGATGTGATATATTTGGGAGAAATGTGGCATGTCTGGAAGAAACTGTCCTCTTTTGGGGATAAAACAGGTATTTGTGGGTGAAAAGTTCCTATTTGAAGGGGGAAACGTGGTATTTCTTGGAGAAGATGTGGTATATTTGGGAGAAATGTGGCATTTCTGGAAGAAACTGTCCTCTTTTGGGGATAAAACAGGTATTTGTGGGTGATAAGGTCCTATTTGAAGGGGGAAACCTGGTATTTCTTGGAGGAGATGTGATATATTTTGGAGAAATGTGGCATGTCTGGAAGAAACTGTCCTCTTTTGGGGATAAAACAGGTATTTGTGGGTGAAAAGGTCCTATTTGAAGGGGGAAAGCTGGTATTTCTTCGAGAAGAGGTGATATATTTGGTAGAAATGTGCCAATTCTGGAAGAAACTGTCCTCTTTTGGGGATAAAAGAGGTATTTGTGGGTGAAAAGGTCCTATTTGAAGGGGGAAACCTGGTATTTCTTGGAGAAGATGTGATATATTTGGGAGAAATGTGGCATGTCTGGAAAAAAAATGTCCAATTTGGGGGGAGAATGCTTGTAGTTTTCGGTGAGAAGGTCCTATTTCAGAAGGAATCCTCGTATTTCTTGGCGAAGATGTGATATATTTGGGAGAAATGTGGCATTTGTGGAAGAAAATGTCCAGTTTCGGGGGAGAAGGCTGGTAGTTTTGGGTGAGAAGGTCCTCTTTCAGGAGGAATCCTGGCATTTCTTGGAGAAGATGTGATATATCTGGGAGAAATGTGGCCTTTCCGGAAGAAACTGTCCTCTTTTGGGGATAAAAGAGGTATTTGTGGGTGATAAGGTCCTATTTGAAGGGGGAAACCTGGTATTTCTTGGTGAAGATGTGATATATTTGGGAGAAATGAGGCATTTCTGGAAGAAACTGTCCAATATGTGGGAATAAGGCTGGTAGTTGTGGGTGAGAAGGTCCTATTTCAGGAGGAATCCTGGTATTTCTTGGAGAAGATGTGATATATTTGGGAGAAATGTGGCATTTCTGCAAGAAACTGTCCAATTTGGGGGATAAAAGAGGTATTTGTGGGTGAAAAGGTCCTATTTGAAGGGGGAAACGTGTAATTTCTTGGAGAAGATGTGATCTATTTGGGAGAAATGTGGCCTTTCTGGAAGAAACTGTCCTCTTTTGGGGATAAAAGAGGTATTTGTGGGTGAAAAGGTCCTATTTGAAGGGGGAACCCTGGTATTTCTTGGAGAAGATGTGATATATTTGGGAGCAATCGGGCATTTCTGGAAGAAAATGTCCTCTTTTGGGGATAAAAGAGGTATTTGTGGGTGAAAAGGTCCTATTTCCAGGGGAAAACCTGGTATTTCTTGGAGAAGATGTGATATATTTGGGAGAAATGAGGCATTTCTGGAAGAAAATGTCCAATTTGTGGGGAGAAGGCTGGTAGTTGAGGGTGAGAAGGTCCTATTTCAGGAGGAATCCTGGTATTTCTTGGAGAAGAGGTGATATATTCGGGAGAAATGTGGCATTTCTGGAAGAAACTGTCCTCTTTTGGGGATAAAAGAAGTATTTGTGGGTGAAAAGGTCCTATTTGAAGGGGGAAGCGTGGTATTTCTTGGAGAAGATGTGATCTATTTGGGAGAAATGTGGCATTTCTGGAAGAAACTGTCCTCTTTTGGGGACAAAAGAGGTATTTGTGGGTGAAAAGGTCCTATTTGAAGGGGGAAACCTGGTATTTCTATGAGAAGATGTGATATATTTGGGAGAAATGTGGCATTTCTGGAAGAAACTGTCCTCTTTTGGGGATAAAACAGGTATTTGTGGGTGAAAAGTTCCTATTTGAAGGGGGAAACCTTGTATTTCTTGGTGAAGATGTGATCTATTTGGGAGAAATGAGGCATTTCTGGAAGAAACTGTCCAATATGTGGGAATAAGGCTGGTAGTTGTGGGTGAGAAGGTCCTATTTCAGGAGGAATCCTGGTATTTCTTGGAGAAGATGTGATATATTTGGGAGAAATGTGGCATTTCTGCAAGAAACTGTCCAATTTGGGGGATAAAAGAGGTATTTGTGGGTGAAAAGGTCCTATTTGAAGGGGGAAAGCTGGTATTTCTTGGAGAAGATGTGATATATTTGGGAGAAATGTGGCATTTCTGGAAGAAACTGTCCTCTTTTGGGGATAAAAGAGGTATTTGTGGGTGAAAAGGTCCTATTTGAAGGGGGAACCCTGGTATTTCTTGGAGAAGATGTGATATATTTGGGAGCAATCGGGCATTTCTGGAAGAAAATGTCCTCTTTTTGGGATAAAAGAGGTATTTGTGGGTGAAAAGGTCCTATTTCCAGGGGAAAACCTGGTATTTCTTGGAGAAGATGTGATATATTTGGGAGAAATGAGGCATTTCTGGAAGAAAATGTCCAATTTGTGGGGAGAAGGCTGGTAGTTGAGGGTGAGAAGGTCCTATTTCAGGAGGAATCCTGGTATTTCTTGGAGAAGAGGTGATATATTCGGGAGAAATGTGGCATTTCTGGAAGAAACTGTCCTCTTTTGGGGATAAAAGAAGTATTTGTGGGTGAAAAGGTCCTATTTGAAGGGGGAAGCGTGGTATTTCTTGGAGAAGATGTGATCTATTTGGGAGAAATGTGGCATTTCTGGAAGAAACTGTCCTCTTTTGGGGATAAAAGAGGTATTTGTGGGTGAAAAGGTCCTATTTGAAGGGGGAAACCTGGTATTTCTTGGAGAAGATGTGATCTATTTGGGAGAAATGTGGCCTTTCTGGAAGAAACTGTCCTCTTTTGGGGACAAAACAGGTATTTGTGGGTGAAAAGGTCCTTTTGAAGGGGGAACCCTGGTATTTCTTGGAGAAGATGTGATGTATTTGGGAGAAATGTGGCATTTCTGGAAGAAACTGTCCTGTTTTGGGGATAATAGAGGTATTTGTGGGTGAAAAGTTCCTATTTGAAGGGGGAAACGTGGTATTTCTTGGAGAAGATGTGATATATTTGGGAGAAATGTGGCATGTCAGGAAGAAAATGTCCTGTTTTGGGGATAAAACAGGTATTTGTGGGAGAAAATGTCCTATTTGAAGGGGGAAACGTGGTATTTCTTGGAGGAGATGTGATCTATTTGGGAGAAATGTGGCATGTCTGGAAGAAACTGTCCACTTTTGGGGATAAAACAGGTACTTGTGGGTGAAAAGGTCCTATTTGAAGGGGTAAACCTGGTATTTCTTGGAGAAGATGTGATCTATTTGGGAGAAATGTGGCATGTCTGGAAGAAACTGTCCTCTTTTGGGGATAAAAGAGGTATTTGTGGGTGAAAAGGTCCTATTTCAAGGAGGAAACGTGGTATTTCTTGGAGAAGATGTGATATGTTTGGGAGAAATGTGGCATTTCTGGCAGAAACTTTCGTATTTTGGGGATAAAAGAGGTATTTGTGTCTGATAAGGTCCTATTTGAAGGGGGAAACCTGGTATTTCTTGGAGAAGATATGATATATTTGGGAGAAATGTGGCATTTCTGGAAGAAACTGTCCTCTTTTGGGGATAAAAGAGGTATTTGTGGGTGAAAATGTCCTATTTGATGGGGGAAACGTGGTATTTCTTGGAGAAGATGTGATATATTTGGGAGAAATGTGGCATTTCTGGAAGAATATGTCCAATTTGAGGGATAAAACAGGTATTTGTGGGTGAAAAGGTCCTATTTGAGGGGGGAAACCTGGTATTTCTTGGAGAAGATGTGATCTATTTGGGAGAAATGTGGCCTTTCTGGAAGAAACTGTCCTATTTTGGGGATAAAACAGGTATTTGTGGGTGAAAAGGTCCTATTTGAAGGGGGAAACGTGGTATTTCTTGGAGAAGATGTGGTATATTTGGGAGAAATGTGGCATTTCTGGAAGAAACTGTCCTCTTTTGGGGATAAAACAGGTATTTGTGGGTGATAAGGTCCTATTTGAAGGGGGAAACGTGGTATTTCTTGGAGAAGATGTGATATGTTTGGGTGAAATGTGGCATTTCTGGACGTAACTGTTCTATTTTGGGGATAAAAGAGGTATTTGTAGGTGAAAAGGACCTATTTGAAGGGGGCAAGCTGGTATTTCTTGGAGAAGATGTGATATATTTGAGTGATATGTGGCCTTTCTGGAAGAAAATGTCCTATTTGGGGGGAGAAGGCTGGTATTTGTGGGAGAAAAGGTCCTATTTCAGGAGGAATCCTGGTATTTCTTGGAGGAGATGTGATCTATTTGGGAGAAATCTGGCATTTGTGGAAGAAACTGTCCTATTTTGGGGATAAAGAGGTATTTGTGGTTGAAAAGGTCCTATTTCAAGGGGAAAAGCTGGTATTTCTTGGAGAAGATGTGATCTATTTGGGAGAAATGTGGCATTTCTGGAAGAAACTGTCCTCTTTTGGGGATAAAAGAGGTATTTGTGGGTGAAAAGGTCCTATTTGAAGGGGGAAACCTGGTATTTCTTGGAGAAGATGTGATATATTTGGGAGAAATGTGGCCTTTCTGGAAGAAACTGTCCTCTTTTGGGGACAAAAGAGGTATTTGTGGGTGAAAAGGTCCTTTTGAAGGGGGAAAACTGGTATTTCTTGGAGAAGATGTGATATATTTGGGAGAAATGTGGCATTTCTGGAAGAAAGTGTCCTCTTTTGGGGATAAAAGAGGTATTTGTGTGTGAAAAGTTCCTATTTGAAGGGGGAAACGTGGTATTTCTTGGAGAAGATGTGATATATTTGGGAGAAATGTGGCATGTCAGGAAGAAAATGTCCTCTTTTGGGGATAAAACAGGTATTTGTGGGAGAAAATGTTCTATTTGAAGGGGGAACAGTGGTATTTCTTGGAGGAGATTTGATCTATTTGGGAGAAATGTGGCATGTCTGGAAGAAACTGTCCTCTTTTGGGGATAAAACAGGTACTTGTGGGTGAAAAGGTCCTATTTGAAGGGGGAAACCTGGTATTTCTTGGAGAAGATGTGATCTATTTGGGAGAAATGTGGCATGTCTGGAAGAAACTGACCTATTTTGGGGATACAAGAGGTATTTGTGGGTGAAAAGGTCCTATTTCAAGCAGGAAACGTGGTATTTCTTTTAGTAGATGTGATATGTTTGGGAGAAATGTGGCATTTCTGGCAGAAACTGTCGTATTTTGGGGATAAAAGTGGTATTTGTGGGTGATAAGGTCCTATTTGAAGGGGGAAACCTGGTATTTCTTGGAGAATATATGATATATTTGGGAGAAATGTGGCATTTCTGTAAGAAACTGTCCTCTTTTGGGGATAAAAGAGGTATTTGTGGGTGAAAAGGTCCTATTTGAAGGGGGAAACGTGGTATTTCTTGGAGAAGATGTGATATATTTGGGAGAAATCTGGCATTTCTGGAAGAAAATGTCCAATTTGAGGGATAAAAGAGGTATTTGTTGGTGAAAAGGTCTTATTTGAAGGGGGAAACCTGGTATTTCTTGGAGAAGATGTGATCTATTTGGGAGAAATGTGGCCTTTCTGGAAGAAACTGTCCTCTTTTGGGGATAAAAGAGGTATTTGTAGTTGAAAAGGTCCTATCTGAAGGGGGAAACGTGGTATTTCTTGGAGAAGATGTGGTATATTTGGGAGAAATGTGGCCTTTCTGGAAGAAACTGTCCTCTTTTGGGGATAAAACAGGTATTTGTGGGTGATAAGGTCCTATTTGAAGGGGGTATCCTGGTATTTCTTGGAGAAGATGTGATATGTTTGGGTGAAATGTGGCATTTCTGGACGTAACTGTTCTATTTTGGGGATAAAAGAGGTATTTGTAGGTGAAAAGGACCTATTTGAAGGGGGAAACCTGGTATTTCTTGGAGAAGATGTGATGTATTTGGGTGATATGTGGCCTTTCTGTAAGAAAATGTCCTATTTGGGGGGAGAAGGCTGGTATTTGTGGGAGAAAATGTCCTATTTCAGGAGGAATCCTGGTATTTCTTGGAGGAGATGTGATCTATTTGGGAGAAATCTGGCATTTCTGGCAGAAACTGTCCTCTTTTGGGGATAAAGAGGTATTTGTGGGAGAAAAGGTCCTATTTGACGGGGGAAAGCTGGTATTTCTTGGTGAAGATGTGGTATATTTGGGAGAAATTTGGCATTTCTGGAAGAAACTGTCCTATTTGGGGGGAGAAGGCTGGTAGTTGTGGGAGAAAAGGTCCTATTTCAGGAGGAATCCTGGTATTTCTTGGAGGAGATGTGACATGTTTGGGAGAAATGTGGCATTTCTGGAAGAAACTGTCCTATTTTGGGGATAAAATAGGCATTTGTGGGTGAAAAGGTTGTATTTGAAGGGGGAAACCTGGTATTTCTTGGAGAAGATGTGATATATTTGGGAGAAATCGGGCATGTCTGGAAGAAAATGTCCAATTTGGGGGGAGAAGGCTGGTAGTTTTGGGTGAGAAGTTACTATTTCAGGAGGAATCCTGGTATTTCTTGGAGAAGATGTGATATATTTGGGAGAAATGTGGCCTTTCCGGAAGAAACTGTCCTCTTTTGGGGATAAGAGAGGTATTAGTGGTTGAAAAGGTCCTATTTGAAGGGGGAAAGGTGGTATTTCTTGGAGAAGATGTGATCTATTTGGGAGAAATGTGGCATTTCTGGAAGAAAATGTGCTCTTTTGGGGATAAAAGAGGTATTTCATTGAGAAAAGGTCCTATTTGAAGGGGGAAAGGTGGCATTTCTTGGAGAAGATGTGATATATTTGGGAGAAATGTGGCCTTTATATAAGAAACTGTCCTCTTTTGGGGATAAAAGAGGTATTTGTGGGTGAAAAGTTCCTATTTGAAGGGGGAAACCTGTTATTTCTTGGAGAAGATGTGATATATTTGGGAGAAATGTGGCATTTCTGGAAGAAACTGTCCTCTTTTGGGGATAAAAGAGGTATTTGTGGGTGAAAAGGTCCTATTTGAAGGGGGAAACGTGGCATTTCTTGGAGAAGATGTGATATATTTGGGAGAAATGAGGCATTTCTGGAAGAAAATGTCCAATTTGTGGGCAGAAGGCTGGTAGTTTTGGGTGAGAAGGTCCTATTTCAGGAGGAATCCTGGTATTTCTTGGAGAAGATGTGATATATTTGGGAGAAATGTGGCATTTCTGGAAGAAACTGTCCTCTTTTGGGGATAAAAGAGGTATTTGTGGGAGAAAAGTTCCTATTTGAAGGGGGAAACGTGGTATTTCTTGGAGAAGATGTGATATATTTGGGAGAAATGTGGCATTTCTGGAAGAAACTGTCCTCTTTTGGGGATAAAAGAGGTATTTGTGGGTGAAAAGGTCCTATTTGAAGGGGGAACCCTGGTATTTCTTGGAGAAGATGTGATCTATTTGGGAGAAATCGGGCATTTCTGGAAGAAACTGTCCTCTTTTGGGGATAGAACAGGTATTTGTGTGTGAAAAGGTCCTATTTGAAGGGGGAAAGCTGGTATTTCTTGGAGAAGATGTGATATATTTGGGAGAAATGTGGCATGTCTGGAAGAAGCTGTCCTCTTTTGGGGATAAAACAGGTATTTGTGGGTGAAAAGGTCCTATTTGAAGGGGGAAACGTGGTATTTCTTGGAGAAAATGTGATATATTTGGGAGAAATGTGGCATGTCTGGAAGAAACTGTCCTCTTTTGGGGATAAAACAGGTATTTGTGGGAGAAAAGGTCCTATCTGAAGGGGGAAACCTGGTATTTCCTGGAGAAGATGTGATCTATTTGGGAGAAATGTGGCCTTACTGGAAGAAAATGTCCAATTTGGGTGGAGAAGGCTGGTAGTATTGGGTGAGAAGGTCCTATTTCAGGAGGAATCCTGGTATTTCTTGGAGAAGATGTGATATATTTGGGAGAAATGTTTCATTTCTGGAAGAAAATGTCCAATTTGGGGGGCGAAGGCTGGTAGTTGTGGGTGAGAAGGTCCTATTTCAGGAGGAATCCTGGTATTTCTTGGAGAAGATGTGATATATTTGGGAGAAATGTGGCCTTTCCGGAAGAAACTGTCCTCTTTTGGGGATAAAAGAGGTATTAGTGGTTGAAAAGGTCCTATTTGAAGGGGAAAGCTGGTATTTGTCGGTGAAGAAGTGATATATTTGGGAGAAATGTGGCATTTCTGTAAGGAAAAGTCCTCTTTTGGGGATAAAAGAGGTATTTCATGGAGAAAAGGTCCTAATTCAAGGGGGAAACCTGGTATTTCTTGGAGAAGATGTGATATATTTGGGAGAAATGTGGCATTTCTGGAAGAAACTGTCGTATTTTGGGGATAAAACAGGTATTTGTGGTTGAAAAGGTCCTATTTGAAGGGGGAAACCTGTTATTTCTTGGAGAAGATGTGATCTATTTGGGAGAAATGTGGCATGTCTGGAAGAAACTGTCCTCTTTTGGGGATAAAAGAGGTATTAGTGGTTGAAAAGGTCGTATTTGAAGGGGGAAACCTGGTATTTCTTGGAGAAGATGTGATATATTTGGGAGAAATGAGGCATTTCTGGAAGAAAATGTCCAATTTGTGGGGAGAAGGCTGGTAGTTGAGGGTGAGAAGGTCCTATTTCAGGAGGAATCCTGGTATTTCTTGGAGAAGATGTGATATATTTGGGAGAAATGTGGCATTTCTGGAAGAAACTGTCCTCTTTTGGGGATAAAAGAGGTATTTGTGGGTGAAAAGGTCCTATTTGAAGGGGGAAAGCTGGTATTTCTTGGAGAAGATGTGATCTATTTGGGAGAAATCTGGCATTTCTGGAAGAAAATGTCCTCTTTTGGGGATCAAAGAGGTATTTGTGGGTGAAAAGGTCCTATTTGAAGGGGAAAACCTGGTATTTCTTGGAGAAGATATGATATATTTGGGAGAAATCTGGCATTTCTGGAAGAATATGTCCAATTTGAGGGATAAAACAGGTATTTGTTTGTGAAAATGTCCTATTTTAAGTTGGAAACCTGGTATTTCTTGGAGAAGATGTGATATATTTGGGAGAAATGTGGCATGTCTGGAAGAAACTGTCCTATTTTCGGGATAAAAGAGGTATTTGTGGGTGAAAAGGTCCTATTTGAATGGGGAAACGTGGTATTTCTTGGAGAAGATGTGGTATATTTGGGAGAAATGTGGCATTTCTGGAAGAAACTGTCCTCTTTTGGGGATAAAACAGGTATTTGTGGGTGATAAGGTCCTATTTGAAGGGGGAAACCTGGTATTTCTTGGAGGAGATGTGATATATTTGGGAGAAATGTGGCATGTCTGGAAGAAACTGTCCTATTTTGGGGATAAAACAGGTATTTGTGGGTGAAAAGGTCCTATTTGAAGGGGGAAAGCTGGTATTTCTTCGAGAAGAGGTGATATATTTGGGAGAAATGTGCCATTTCTGGAAGAAACTGTCCTCTTTTGGGGATAAAAGAGGTATTTGTGGGTGAAAAGGTCCTATTTGAAGGGGGAAACCTGGTATTTCTTGGAGAAGATGTGATATATTTGGGAGAAATGTGGCATGTCTGGAAAAAAATGACCAATTTGGGGGGAGAAGGCTTGTAGTTTTCGGTGAGAAGGTCCTATTTCAGAAGGAATCCTGGTATTTCTTGGCGAAGATGTGATATATTTGGGAGACATGTGGCATTTGTGGAAGAAAATGTCCAGTTTCGGGGGAGAAGGCTGGTAGTTTTGGGTGAGAAGGTCCTCTTTCAGGAGGAATCCTGGCATTTCTTGGAGAAGATGTGATATATCTGGGAGAAATGTGGCCTTTCCGGAAGAAACTGTCCTCTTTTGGGGATAAAAGAGGTATTAGTGGTAGAAAAGGTCCTAATTGAAGGGGGAAACCTGGTATTTCTTGGAGAAGATGTGATCTATTTGGGAGAAATCTGGCATTTCTGGAAGAAAATGTCCTATTTTGGGGATAAAAGAGGTATTTCATGGAGAAAAGGTCCTATTTGAAGGGGGAAACCTGGTATTTCTTGGAGAAGATGTGATATATTTGGGAGAAATGTGGCATTTCTGGAAGAAACTGTCGTATTTTGGGGATAAAACAGGTATTTCTGGGTGAAAAGGTCCTATTTGAAGGGGGAAAGCTGGTATTTCTTGGAGAAGATGTGATATATTTGGGAGAAATGTGGCATTTCTGGAAGAAACTGTCCTCTTTTGGGGATAAAAGAGGTATTTGTGGGTGATAAGGTCCTATTTGAAGGGGGAAACCTGGTATTTCTTGGAGAAGATGTGATATATTTGGGAGAAATGAGGCATTTCTGGAAGAAACTGTCCAATTTGTGGGAATAAGGCTGGTAGTATTGGGTGAGAAGGTCCTATTTCAGGAGGAATCCTGGTATTTCTTGGAGAAGATGTGATATATTTGGGAGAAATGTGGCATTTCTGCAAGAAACTGTCCAATTTGGGGGATAAAAGAGATATTTGTGGGTGAAAAGGTCCTATTTGAAGGGGGAAACCTGGTATTTCTTGGAGAAGATGTGATATATTTGGGAGAAATGTGGCCTTTCTGGAAGAAACTGTCCTCTTTTGGGGATAAAAGAGGTATTTGTGGGTGAAAAGGTCCTATTTGAAGGGGGAACCCTGGGATTTCTTGGAGAAGATGTGATATATTTGGGAGCAATCGGGCATTTCTGGAAGAAACTGTCCTCTTTTGGGGATAAAAGAGGTATTTTTGTGTGAAAAGGTCCTATTTCCAGGGGAAAGCAGGTATTTCTTGGAGAAGATGTGGTATATTTGGGAGAAATGTGGCATTTCTGGAAGAAACTGTCCTCTTTTGGGGATAAAACAGGTATTTGTGGTTGAAAAGGTCCTATTTGAAGGGGGAAACGTGGTATTTCTTGGAGAAGATGTGATATTTTTGGGTGAAATGTGGCATTTCTGGACGTAACTGTTCTATTTTGGGGATAAAAGAGGTATTTGTAGGTGAAAAGGACCTATTTGAAGGGGGCAAGCTGGTATTTCTTGGAGAAGATGTGATATATTTGAGTGATATGTGGCCTTTCTGGAAGAAAATGTCCTATTTGGGGGGAGAAGGCTGGTATTTGTGGGAGAAAAGGTCCTATTTCAGGAGGAATCCTGGTATTTCTTGGAGGAGATGTGATCTATTTGGGAGAAATCTGGCATTTCTGGCAGAAACTGTCCTATTTTGGGGATAAAGAGGTATTTGTGGTTGAAAATGTCCTATTTCAAGGGGAAAAGCTGGTATTTCTTGGAGAAGATGTGATCTATTTGGGAGAAATGTGGCATTTCTGGAAGAAACTGTCCTCTTTTGGGGATAAAAGAGGTATTTGTGGTTGAAAAGGTCCTATTTGAAGGGGGAAACCTGTTATTTCTTGGAGAAGATGTGATCTATTTGGGAGAAATGTGGCATGTCTGGAAGAAACTGTCCTCTTTTGGGGATAAAAGAGGTATTAGTGGTTGAAAAGGTCGTATTTGAAGGGGGAAACCTGGTATTTCTTGGAGAAGATGTGATATATTTGGGAGAAATGAGGCATTTCTGGAAGAAAATGTCCAATTTGTGGGGAGAAGGCTGGTAGTTGAGGGTGAGAAGGTCCTATTTCAGGAGGAATCCTGGTATTTCTTGGAGAAGATGTGATATATTTGGGAGAAATGTGGCATTTCTGGAAGAAACTGTCCTCTTTTGGGGATAAAAGAGGTATTTGTGGGTGAAAAGGTCCTATTTGAAGGGGGAAAGCTGGTATTTCTTGGAGAAGATGTGATCTATTTGGGAGAAATGTGGCATTTCTGGAAGAAACTGTCCTCTTTTGGGGATAAAACAGGTATTTGTGGGTGAAAAGGTCCTATTTGAAGGGGAAAACCTGGTATTTCTTGGAGAAGATATGATATATTTGGGTGAAATGTGGCATTTCTGGAAGAAACTGTCCTCTTTTGGGGATAAAACAGGTATTTGTGGGTGAAAAGTTCCTATTTGAAGGGGGAAACGTGGTATTTCTTGGAGAAGATGTGATATATTTGGGAGAAATCTGGCATTTCTGGAAGAATATGTCCAATTTGAGGGATAAAACAGGTATTTGTTTGTGAAAATGTCCTATTTTAAGTTGGAAACCTGGTATTTCTTGGAGAAGATGTGATATATTTGGGAGAAATGTGGCATGTCTGGAAGAAACTGTCCTATTTTCGGGATAAAAGAGGTATTTGTGGGTGAAAAGGTCCTATTTGAATGGGGAAACGTGGTATTTCTTGGAGAAGATGTGGTATATTTGGGAGAAAT
This sequence comes from Lophura swinhoii, assembly GCA_030408155.1. Lineage (NCBI taxonomy): Eukaryota > Metazoa > Chordata > Aves > Galliformes > Phasianidae > Lophura > Lophura swinhoii. The sequence continues at coordinate 22,907,242 of JASCYN010000149.1, read as the reverse complement.
GTGGCATTTCTGGAAGAAACTGTCCTCTTTTGGGGATAAAACAGGTATTTGTGGGTGATAAGGTCCTATTTGAAGGGGGAAACCTGGTATTTCTTGGAGGAGATGTGATATATTTGGGAGAAATGTGGCATGTCTGGAAGAAACTGTCCTATTTTGGGGATAAAACAGGTATTTGTGGGTGAAAAGGTCCTATTTGAAGGGGGAAAGCTGGTATTTCTTCGAGAAGAGGTGATATATTTGGGAGAAATGTGCCATTTCTGGAAGAAACTGTCCTCTTTTGGGGATAAAAGAGGTATTTGTGGGTGAAAAGGTCCTATTTGAAGGGGGAAACCTGGTATTTCTTGGAGAAGATGTGATATATTTGGGAGAAATGTGGCATGTCTGGAAAAAAATGACCAATTTGGGGGGAGAAGGCTTGTAGTTTTCGGTGAGAAGGTCCTATTTCAGAAGGAATCCTGGTATTTCTTGGCGAAGATGTGATATATTTGGGAGAAATGTGGCATTTGTGGAAGAAAATGTCCAGTTTCGGGGGAGAAGGCTGGTAGTTCTGGGTGAGAAGGTCCTCTTTCAGGAGGAATCCTGGCATTTCTTGGAGAAGATGTGATATATCTGGGAGAAATGTGGCCTTTCCGGAAGAAACTGTCCTCTTTTGGGGATAAAAGAGGTATTAGTGGTAGAAAAGGTCCTAATTGAAGGGGGAAACCTGGTATTTCTTGGAGAAGATGTGATCTATTTGGGAGAAATCTGGCATTTCTGGAAGAAAATGTCCTATTTTGGGGATAAAAGAGGTATTTCATGGAGAAAAGGTCCTATTTGAAGGGGGAAACCTGGTATTTCTTGGAGAAGATGTGATATATTTGGGAGAAATGTGGCATTTCTGGAAGAAACTGTCGTATTTTGGGGATAAAACAGGTATTTCTGGGTGAAAAGGTCCTATTTGAAGGGGGAAAGCTGGTATTTCTTGGAGAAGATGTGATATATTTGGGAGAAATGTGGCATTTCTGGAAGAAACTGTCCTCTTTTGGGGATAAAAGAGGTATTTGTGGGTGATAAGGTCCTATTTGAAGGGGGAAACCTGGTATTTCTTGGAGAAGATGTGATATATTTGGGAGAAATGTGGCATTTCTGCAAGAAACTGTCCAATTTGGGGGATAAAAGAGATATTTGTGGGTGAAAAGGTCCTATTTGAAGGGGGAAACCTGGTATTTCTTGGAGAAGATGTGATATATTTGGGAGAAATGTGGCCTTTCTGGAAGAAACTGTCCTCTTTTGGGGATAAAAGAGGTATTTGTGGGTGAAAAGGTCCTATTTGAAGGGGGAACCCTGGGATTTCTTGGAGAAGATGTGATATATTTGGGAGCAATCGGGCATTTCTGGAAGAAACTGTCCTCTTTTGGGGATAAAAGAGGTATTTGTGGGTGAAAAGGTCCTATTTCCAGGGGAAAACCTGGTATTTCTTGGAGAAGATGTGGTATATTTGGGAGAAATGTGGCATTTCTGGAAGAAACTGTCCTCTTTTGGGGATAAAACAGGTATTTGTGGGTGAAAAGGTCCTATTTGAAGGGGGAAACGTGGTATTTCTTGGAGAAGATGTGATATGTTTGGGTGAAATGTGGCATTTCTGGACGTAACTGTTCTATTTTGGGGATAAAAGAGGTATTTGTAGGTGAAAAGGACCTATTTGACGGGGGCAAGCTGGTATTTCTTGGAGAAGATGTGATATATTTGAGTGATATGTGGCCTTTCTGGAAGAAAATGTCCTATTTGGGGGGAGAAGGCTGGTATTTGTGGGAGAAAAGGTCCTATTTCAGGAGGAATCCTGGTATTTCTTGGAGGAGATGTGATCTATTTGGGAGAAATCTGGCATTTCTGGCAGAAACTGTCCTATTTTGGGGATAAAGAGGTATTTGTGGTTGAAAAGGTCCTATTTCAAGGGGAAAAGCTGGTATTTCTTGGAGAAGATGTGATCTATTTGGGAGAAATGTGGCATTTCTGGAAGAAACTGTCCTCTTTTGGGGATAAAAGAGGTATTTGTGGGTGAAAAGGTCCTATTTGAAGGGGGAAACCTGGTATTTCTTGGAGAAGATGTGATATATTTGGGAGAAATGTGGCCTTTCTGGAAGAAACTGCCCTCTTTTGGGGATAAAAGAGGTATTTGTGGGTGAAAAGGTCCTATTTCCAGGGGAAAACCTGGTATTTCTTGGAGAAGATGTGATATATTTGGGAGAAATGAGGCATTTCTGGAAGAAAATGTCCCATTTGTGGGGAGAAGGCTGGTAGTTGTGGGTGAGAAGGTCCTATTTCAGGAGGAATCCTGGTATTTCTTGGAGAAGAGGTGATATATTTGGGAGAAATCTGGCATTTCTGGAAGAAACTGTCCTCTTTTGGGGATAAAAGAGGTATTTGTGGGTGAAAAGGTCCTATTTGAAGGGGGAAAGCTGGTATTTCTTGGAGAAGATGTGATATATTTGGGAGAAATGTGGCATGTCTGGAAGAAACTGTCCTCTTTTGGGGATAAAAGACGTATTTGTGGGTGAAAAGGTCCTATTTGAAGGGGGAAACCTGGTATTTCTTGGAGAAGATGTGATATATTTGGGAGAAATGAGGCCTTTCTGGAAGAAACTGTCCTCTTTTGGGGACAAAAGAGGTATTTGTGGGTGAAAAGGTCCTTTTGAAGGGGGAAACCTGGTATTTCTTGGAGAAGATGTGATATATTTGGGAGAAATGTGGCATTTCTGGAAGAAACTGTCCTCTTTTGGGGATAAAAGAGGTATTTGTGTGTGAAAAGTTCCTATTTGAAGGGGGAAACGTGGTATTTCTTGGAGAAGATGTGATATATTTGGGAGAAATGTGGCATGTCAGGAAGAAAATGTCCTCTTTTGGGGATAAAACAGGTATTTGTGGGTGAAAAGGTCCTATTTGAAGGGGGAAACGTGGTATTTCTTGGAGAAGATGTGGTATATTTGGGAGAAATGTGGCATATAATAGATCACATCTACACTATTCGTCACAGAATGCTGAAGTGTAGCATCGGATAAACACTCCAAAACGAAATGTCGCTCGGAAGGAAGGGATAAGAATGAGAGAGAAGCGTAGTGCATTCTGCATGGACACATGGAGAAGTCAAAAGCGCTCCATTGCGATGTGCGCAGAAGAAGCCGCTCACTCGTCGGAGCAAAGCATCCGGCTGAAGTCGCTCTTTCCCGGCATCCGAGAGAAACGAGAGCGCTGCTGAAGGCTGCAAGCGGCACTCGGGCAGAACCGCGATGGACCGGACAGCAACTGCAGACTCTCCGGAGCGGTTCAGCGCGAGTGCCGCGTTCGAGCCACGAGAGCGAAGGAGCGGTATTGAAATGCCGAGAAGGAGCGAATTCAGCGTCCTGCATTGCCTGAAAACAGGGGTTTTTTTCTTCGCAGGAAAGAAGCCACAACTCTCGACTTTCTGGAACGTCCTCCCTGAAAGCACAAAGTGTGTGGCTTCTGGAGCTTCTAGCTGCCTTATTAGTGGGGCTTTTCTCTTCTATTTTATTCGTCACAGAATGCTGAAGTGTAGCATCGGATAAACACTCCAAAACGAAAAGTCGCTCGGAACAAAGGGATAAAACAGGAATCTGTGGGTGACAAGGTCCTATTTCAGGAGGAAACCTGGAATTTCTTGGAGAAGATGTGATATATTTGGGAGAAATGTGGCATTTCTGGAAGAAACTGTCCTATTTTGGGGATAAAAGAGGTATTTCATGGAGAAAAGGTCCTATTTGAAGAGGGAAACCTGGTATTTCTTGGAGAAGATGTGTTATATTTGTTAGAATTCTGGCCTATCTGTCCTCCTTTGGGGATAAAAGAGGTATTTCATGGAGAAAAGGACCTATATGATGGGGGAAACGTGGTATTTCTTGGAGGAGTTGTGATCTATTTGGGAGAAATGAGGCATTTCTGGAAGAAACTGTCCTATTTTGGGGATAAAAGAGGTATTTGTGGGTGAAAAGGTCCTATTTGAAGGGGGAAACCTGGTATTTCTTGGAGAAGATGTGATCTATTTGGGAGAAATGTGGCATTTCTGGAAGAAACTGTCCTCTTTTGGGGATAAAACAGGTATTTGTGGGTGAAAAGGTCCTATTTGAAGGGGGAAACGTGTAATTTCTTGGAGAAGATGTGATCTATTTGGGAGAAATGTGGCATTTCTGGAAGAAACGGTTCTCTTTTGGGGATAAAAGAGGTATTTGTGGGTGAGAAGGTCCTATTTGAAGGGGGAACCGTGGTATTTCTTGGAGAAGATGTGATATATTTGGGAGAAATGTGGCATTTCTGGAAGAAACCGAGCTCTTTTGGGGTAAAAGAGGTATGTGTGGGTGAAAAGGTCCTATTTGAAGGGGGAAACGTGGTATTTCTTGGAGAAGATGTGATCTATTTGGGAGAAATCTGGCATTTCTGGAAGAAACTGTCCTCTTTTGGGGATAAAAGAGGTATTTGTGGGTGAAAAGGTCCTATTTGAAGGGGGAAACGTGGTATTTCTTGGAGAAGATATGATATATTTGGGTGAAATGTGGCATTTCTGGAAGAAACTGTCCTCTTTTGGGGATAAAAGAGGTATTTGTGGGTGAAAAGTTCCTATTTGAAGGGGGAAACGTGGTATTTCTTGGAGAAGATGTGATATATTTGGGAGAAATCTGGCATTTCTGGAAGAATATGTCCAATTTGAGGGATAAAACAGGTATTTGTTTGTGAAAATGTCCTATTTTAAGTTGGAAACCTGGTATTTCTTGGAGAAGATGTGATATATTTGGGAGAAATGTGGCATGTCTGGAAGAAACTGTCCTATTTTCGGGATAAAAGAGGTATTTGTGGGTGAAAAGGTCCTATTTGAATGGGGAAACGTGGTATTTCTTGGAGAAGATGTGGTATATTTGGGAGAAATGTGGCATTTCTGGAAGAAACTGTCCTATTTTGGGGATAAAACAGGTATTTGTGGATGATAAGGTCCTAATTGAAGGGGGAAACCTGGTATTTCTTGGAGAAGATGTGATATATTTTGGAGAAATGTGGCATGTCTGGAAGAAACTGTCCTCTTTTGGGGATAAAACAGGTATTTGTGGGTGAAAAGGTCCTATTTGAAGGGGGAAAGCTGGTATTTCTTCGAGAAGAGGTGATATATTTGGTAGAAATGTGCCATTTCTGGAAGAAACTGTCCTCTTTTGGGGATAAAAGAGGTATTTGTGGGTGAAAAGGTCCTATTTGAAGGGGGAAACCTGGTATTTCTTGGAGAAGATGTGATATATTTGGGAGAAATGTGGCATGTCTGGAAAAAAATGACCAATTTGGGGGGAGAATGCTTGTAGTTTTCGGTGAGAAGGTCCTATTTCAGAAGGAATCCTGGTATTTCTTGGCGAAGATGTGATATATTTGGGAGAAATGTGGCATTTGTGGAAGAAAATGTCCAGTTTCGGGGGAGAAGGCTGGTAGTTTTGGGTGAGAAGGTCCTCTTTCAGGAGGAATCCTGGCATTTCTTGGAGAAGATGTGATATATCTGGGAGAAATGTGGCCTTTCCGGAAGAAACTGTCCTCTTTTGGGGATAAAAGAGGTATTAGTGGTAGAAAAGGTCCTAATTGAAGGGGGAAACCTGGTATTTCTTGGAGAAGATGTGATATATCTGGGAGAAATGTGGCATTTCTGGAAGAAAATGTCCTATTTTGGGGATAAAAGAGGTATTTCATGGAGAAAAGGTCCTATTTGAAGGGGGAAACCTGGTATTTCTTGGAGAAGATGTGATATATTTGGGAGAAATGTGGCATTTCTGGAAGAAACTGTCGTATTTTGGGGATAAAACAGGTATTTCTGTGTGAAAAGGTCCTATTTGAAGGGGGAAAGCTGGTATTTCTTGGAGAAGATGTGATATATTTGGGAGAAATGTGGCATTTCTGGAAGAAACTGTCCTCTTTTGGGGATAAAAGAGGTATTTGTGGGTGATAAGGTCCTATTTGAAGGGGGAAACCTGGTATTTCTTGGAGAAGATGTGATATATTTGGGAGAAATGAGGCATTTCTGGAAGAAACTGTCCAATTTGTGGGAATAAGGCTGGTAGTTGTGGGTGAGAAGGTCCTATTTCAGGAGGAATCCTGGTATTTCTTGGAGAAGATGTGATATATTTGGGAGAAATGTGGCATTTCTGCAAGAAACTGTCCAATTTGGGGGATAAAAGAGGTATTTGTGGGTGAAAAGGTCCTATTTGAAGGGGGAAAGCTGGTATTTCTTGGAGAAGATGTGATATATTTGGGAGAAATGTGGCCTTTCTGGAAGAAACTGTCCTCTTTTGGGGATAAAAGAGGTATTTGTGGGTGAAAAGGTCCTATTTGAAGGGGGAACCCTGGTATTTCTTGGAGAAGATGTGATATATTTGGGAGCAATCGGGCATTTCTGGAAGAAACTGTCCTCTTTTGGGGATAAAAGAGGTATTTGTGGGTGAAAAGGTCCTATTTCCAGGGGAAAACCTGGTATTTCTTGGAGAAGATGTGGTATATTTGGGAGAAATGTGGCATTTCTGGAAGAAACTGTCCTCTTTTGGGGATAAAACAGGTATTTGTGGGTGAAAAGGTCCTATTTGAAGGGGGAAACGTGGTATTTCTTGGAGAAGATGTGATATGTTTGGGTGAAATGTGGCATTTCTGGACGTAACTGTTCTATTTTGGGGATAAAAGAGGTATTTGTAGGTGAAAAGGACCTATTTGACGGGGGCAAGCTGGTATTTCTTGGAGAAGATGTGATATATTTGAGTGATATGTGGCCTTTCTGGAAGAAAATGTCCTATTTGGGGGGAGAAGGCTGGTATTTGTGGGAGAAAAGGTCCTATTTCAGGAGGAATCCTGGTATTTCTTGGAGGAGATGTGATCTATTTGGGAGAAATCTGGCATTTCTGGCAGAAACTGTCCTATTTTGGGGATAAAGAGGTATTTGTGGTTGAAAAGGTCCTATTTCAAGGGGAAAAGCTGGTATTTCTTGGAGAAGATGTGATCTATTTGGGAGAAATGTGGCATTTCTGGAAGAAACTGTCCTCTTTTGGGGATAAAAGAGGTATTTGTGGGTGAAAAGGTCCTATTTGAAGGGGGAAACCTGGTATTTCTTGGAGAAGATGTGATATATTTGGGAGAAATGTGGCCTTTCTGGAAGAAACTGTCCTCTTTTGGGGATAAAAGAGGTATTTGTGGGTGAAAAGGTCCTATTTCCAGGGGAAAACCTGGTATTTCTTGGAGAAGATGTGATATATTTGGGAGAAATGAGGCATTTCTGGAAGAAAATGTCCCATTTGTGGGGAGAAGGCTGGTAGTTGTGGGTGAGAAGGTCCTATTTCAGGAGGAATCCTGGTATTTCTTGGAGAAGAGGTGATATATTTGGGAGAAATCTGGCATTTCTGGAAGAAACTGTCCTCTTTTGGGGATAAAAGAGGTATTTGTGGGTGAAAAGGTCCTATTTGAAGGGGGAAAGCTGGTATTTCTTGGAGAAGATGTGATATATTTGGGAGAAATGTGGCATGTCTGGAAGAAACTGTCCTCTTTTGGGGATAAAAGACGTATTTGTGGGTGAAAAGGTCCTATTTGAAGGGGGAAACCTGGTATTTCTTGGAGAAGATGTGATATATTTGGGAGAAATGAGGCCTTTCTGGAAGAAACTGTCCTCTTTTGGGGACAAAAGAGGTATTTGTGGGTGAAAAGGTCCTTTTGAAGGGGGCAAGCTGGTATTTCTTGGAGAAGATGTGATATATTTGGGAGAAATGTGGCATTTCTGGAAGAAACTGTCCTCTTTTGGGGATAAAAGAGGTATTTGTGTGTGAAAAGTTCCTATTTGAAGGGGGAAACGTGGTATTTCTTGGAGAAGATGTGATATATTTGGGAGAAATGTGGCATGTCAGGAAGAAAATGTCCTCTTTTGGGGATAAAACAGGTATTTGTGGGTGAAAAGGTCCTATTTGAAGGGGGAAACGTGGTATTTCTTGGAGAAGATGTGGTATATTTGGGAGAAATGTGGCATATAATAGATCACATCTACACTATTCGTCACAGAATGCTGAAGTGTAGCATCGGATAAACACTCCAAAACGAAATGTCGCTCGGAAGGAAGGGATAAGAATGAGAGAGAAGCGTAGTGCATTCTGCATGGACACATGGAGAAGTCAAAAGCGCTCCATTGCGATGTGCGCAGAAGAAGCCGCTCACTCGTCGGAGCAAAGCATCCGGCTGAAGTCGCTCTTTCCCGGCATCCGAGAGAAACGAGAGCGCTGCTGAAGGCTGCAAGCGGCACTCGGGCAGAACCGCGATGGACCGGACAGCAACTGCAGACTCTCCGGAGCGGTTCAGCGCGAGTGCCGCGTTCGAGCCACGAGAGCGAAGGAGCGGTATTGAAATGCCGAGAAGGAGCGAATTCAGCGTCCTGCATTGCCTGAAAACAGGGGTTTTTTTCTTCGCAGGAAAGAAGCCACAACTCTCGACTTTCTGGAACGTCCTCCCTGAAAGCACAAAGTGTGTGGCTTCTGGAGCTTCTAGCTGCCTTATTAGTGGGGCTTTTCTCTTCTATTTTATTCGTCACAGAATGCTGAAGTGTAGCATCGGATAAACACTCCAAAACGAAAAGTCGCTCGGAACAAAGGGATAAAACAGGAATCTGTGGGTGACAAGGTCCTATTTCAGGAGGAAACCTGGAATTTCTTGGAGAAGATGTGATATATTTGGGAGAAATGTGGCATTTCTGGAAGAAACTGTCCTATTTTGGGGATAAAAGAGGTATTTCATGGAGAAAAGGTCCTATTTGAAGAGGGAAACCTGGTATTTCTTGGAGAAGATGTGTTATATTTGTTAGAATTCTGGCCTATCTGTCCTCCTTTGGGGATAAAAGAGGTATTTCATGGAGAAAAGGACCTATATGATGGGGGAAACGTGGTATTTCTTGGAGGAGTTGTGATCTATTTGGGAGAAATGAGGCATTTCTGGAAGAAACTGTCCTATTTTGGGGATAAAAGAGGTATTTGTGGGTGAAAAGGTCCTATTTGAAGGGGGAAACCTGGTATTTCTTGGAGAAGATGTGATCTATTTGGGAGAAATGTGGCATTTCTGGAAGAAACTGTCCTCTTTTGGGGATAAAACAGGTATTTGTGGGTGAAAAGGTCCTATTTGAAGGGGGAAACGTGTAATTTCTTGGAGAAGATGTGATCTATTTGGGAGAAATGTGGCATTTCTGGAAGAAACGGTTCTCTTTTGGGGATAAAAGAGGTATTTGTGGGTGAGAAGGTCCTATTTGAAGGGGGAACCGTGGTATTTCTTGGAGAAGATGTGATATATTTGGGAGAAATGTGGCATTTCTGGAAGAAACCGAGCTCTTTTGGGGTAAAAGAGGTATGTGTGGGTGAAAAGGTCCTATTTGAAGGGGGAAACGTGGTATTTCTTGGAGAAGATGTGATCTATTTGGGAGAAATCTGGCATTTCTGGAAGAAACTGTCCTCTTTTGGGGATAAAAGAGGTATTTGTGGGTGAAAAGGTCCTATTTGAAGGGGGAAACGTGGTATTTCTTGGAGAAGATATGATATATTTGGGTGAAATGTGGCATTTCTGGAAGAAACTGTCCTCTTTTGGGGATAAAAGAGGTATTTGTGGGTGAAAAGTTCCTATTTGAAGGGGGAAACGTGGTATTTCTTGGAGAAGATGTGATATATTTGGGAGAAATCTGGCATTTCTGGAAGAATATGTCCAATTTGAGGGATAAAACAGGTATTTGTTTGTGAAAATGTCCTATTTTAAGTTGGAAACCTGGTATTTCTTGGAGAAGATGTGATATATTTGGGAGAAATGTGGCATGTCTGGAAGAAACTGTCCTATTTTCGGGATAAAAGAGGTATTTGTGGGTGAAAAGGTCCTATTTGAATGGGGAAACGTGGTATTTCTTGGAGAAGATGTGGTATATTTGGGAGAAATGTGGCATTTCTGGAAGAAACTGTCCTATTTTGGGGATAAAACAGGTATTTGTGGATGATAAGGTCCTATTTGAAGGGGGAAACCTGGTATTTCTTGGAGAAGATGTGATATATTTTGGAGAAATGTGGCATGTCTGGAAGAAACTGTCCTCTTTTGGGGATAAAACAGGTATTTGTGGGTGAAAAGGTCCTATTTGAAGGGGGAAAGCTGGTATTTCTTCGAGAAGAGGTGATATATTTGGTAGAAATGTGCCATTTCTGGAAGAAACTGTCCTCTTTTGGGGATAAAAGAGGTATTTGTGGGTGAAAAGGTCCTATTTGAAGGGGGAAACCTGGTATTTCTTGGAGAAGATGTGATATATTTGGGAGAAATGTGGCATGTCTGGAAAAAAATGACCAATTTGGGGGGAGAATGCTTGTAGTTTTCGGTGAGAAGGTCCTATTTCAGAAGGAATCCTGGTATTTCTTGGCGAAGATGTGATATATTTGGGAGAAATGTGGCATTTGTGGAAGAAAATGTCCAGTTTCGGGGGAGAAGGCTGGTAGTTTTGGGTGAGAAGGTCCTCTTTCAGGAGGAATCCTGGCATTTCTTGGAGAAGATGTGATATATCTGGGAGAAATGTGGCCTTTCCGGAAGAAACTGTCCTCTTTTGGGGATAAAAGAGGTATTAGTGGTAGAAAAGGTCCTAATTGAAGGGGGAAACCTGGTATTTCTTGGAGAAGATGTGATATATCTGGGAGAAATGTGGCATTTCTGGAAGAAAATGTCCTATTTTGGGGATAAAAGAGGTATTTCATGGAGAAAAGGTCCTAATTCAAGGGGGAAACCTGGTATTTCTTGGAGAAGATGTGATATATTTGGGAGAAATGTGGCATTTCTGGAAGAAACTGTCGTATTTTGGGGATAAAACAGGTATTTCTGTGTGAAAAGGTCCTATTTGAAGGGGGAAAGCTGGTATTTCTTGGAGAAGATGTGATATATTTGGGAGAAATGTGGCATTTCTGGAAGAAACTGTCCTCTTTTGGGGATAAAAGAGGTATTTGTGGGTGATAAGGTCCTATTTGAAGGGGGAAACCTGGTATTTCTTGGAGAAGATGTGATATATTTGGGAGAAATGAGGCATTTCTGGAAGAAACTGTCCAATTTGTGGGAATAAGGCTGGTAGTTGTGGGTGAGAAGGTCCTATTTCAGGAGGAATCCTGGTATTTCTTGGAGAAGATGTGATATATTTGGGAGAAATGTGGCATTTCTGCAAGAAACTGTCCAATTTGGGGGATAAAAGAGGTATTTGTGGGTGAAAAGGTCCTATTTGAAGGGGGAAAGCTGGTATTTCTTGGAGAAGATGTGATATATTTGGGAGAAATGTGGCCTTTCTGGAAGAAACTGTCCTCTTTTGGGGATAAAAGAGGTATTTGTGGGTGAAAAGGTCCTATTTGAAGGGGGAACCCTGGTATTTCTTGGAGAAGATGTGATATATTTGGGAGCAATCGGGCATTTCTGGAAGAAAATGTCCTCTTTTGGGGATAAAAGAGGTATTTGTGGGTGAAAAGGTCCTATTTCCAGGGGAAAACCTGGTATTTCTTGGAGAAGATGTGATATATTTGGGAGAAATGAGGCATTCCTGGAAGAAAATGTCCAATTTGTGGGGAGAAGGCTGGTAGTTGAGGGTGAGAAGGTCCTATTTCAGGAGGAATCCTGGTATTTCTTGGAGAAGAGGTGATATATTCGGGAGAAATGTGGCATTTCTGGAAGAAACTGTCCTCTTTTGGGGATAAAAGAAGTATTTGTGGGTGATAAGGTCCTATTTGAAGGGGGAAGCGTGGTATTTCTTGGAGAAGATGTGATCTATTTGGGAGAAATGTGGCATGTCTGGAAGAAACTGTCCTCTTTTGGGGATAAAAGAGGTATTTGTGGGTGAAAAGGTCCTATTTGAAGGGGGAAACCTGGTATTTCTTGGAGAAGATGTGATATATTTGGGAGAAATGTGGCCTTTCTGGAAGAAACTGTCCTCTTTTGGGGACAAAACAGGTATTTGTGGGTGAAAAGGTCCTTTTGAAGGGGGAACCCTGGTATTTCTTGGAGAAGATGTGATATATTTGGGAGAAATGTGGCATTTCTGGAAGAAACTGTCCTCTTTTGGGGATAAAAGAGGTATTTGTGGGTGAAAAGTTCCTATTTGAAGGGGGAAAGCTGGTATTTCTTGGAGAAGATGTGATATATTTGGGAGAAATGTGGCATGTCAGGAAGAAAATGTCCTGTTTTGGGGATAAAACAGGTATTTGTGGGAGAAAATGTCCTATTTGAAGGGGGAAACGTGGTATTTCTTGGAGGAGATGTGATCTATTTGGGAGAAATGTGGCATGTCTGGAAGAAACTGTCCTCTTTTGGGGATAAAACAGGTACTTGTGGGTGAAAAGGTCCTATTTGAAGGGGTAAACCTGGTATTTCTTGGAGAAGATGTGATCTATTTGGGAGAAATGTGGCATGTCTGGAAGAAACTGTCCTCTTTTGGGGATAAAAGAGGTATTTGTGGGTGAAAAGGTCCTATTTCAAGGAGGAAACGTGGTATTTCTTGGAGAAGATGTGATATGTTTGGGAGAAATGTGGCATTTCTGGCAGAAACTTTCGTATTTTGGGGATAAAAGAGGTATTTGTGTCTGATAAGGTCCTATTTGAAGGGGGAAACCTGGTATTTCTTGGAGAAGATATGATATATTTGGGAGAAATGTGGCATTTCTGGAAGAAACTGTCCTCTTTTGGGGATAAAAGAGGTATTTGTGGGTGAAAAGGTCCTATTTGATGGGGGAAACGTGGTATTTCTTGGAGAAGATGTGATATATTTGGGAGAAATGTGGCATTTCTGGAAGAATATGTCCAATTTGAGGGATAAAACAGGTATTTGTGGGTGAAAAGGTCCTATTTGAGGGGGGAAACCTGGTATTTCTTGGAGAAGATGTGATATATTTGGGAGAAATGTGGCATTTCTGGAAGAAACTGTCCTCTTTTGGGGATAAAAGAGGTATTTGTGGGTGAAAAGGTCCTATTTGAAGGGGGAAACGTGGTATTTCTTGGAGAAGATGTGGTATATTTGGGAGAAATGTGGCATTTCTGGAAGAAACTGTCCTCTTTTGGGGATAAAACAGGTATTTGTGGGTGAAAAGGTCCTATTTGAAGGGGGAAACGTGGTATTTCTTGGAGAAGATGTGATATGTTTGGGTGAAATGTGGCATTTCTGGACGTAACTGTTCTATTTTGGGGATAAAAGAGGTATTTGTAGGTGAAAAGGACCTATTTGAAGGGGGCAAGCTGGAATTTCTTGGAGAGGATGTGATATATTTGAGTGATATGTGGCCTTTCTGGAAGAAAATGTCCTATTTGGGGGGAGAAGGCTGGTATTTGTGGGAGAAAAGGTCCTATTTCAGGAGGAATCCTGGTATTTCTTGGAGGAGATGTGATCTATTTGGGAGAAATCTGGCATTTGTGGAAGAAACTGTCCTATTTTGGGGATAAAGAGGTATTTGTGGTTGAAAAGGTCCTATTTCAAGGGGAAAAGCTGGTATTTCTTGGAGAAGATGTGATCTATTTGGGAGAAATGTGGCATTTCTGGAAGAAACTGTCCTCTTTTGGGGATAAAAGAGGTATTTGTGGGTGAAAAGGTCCTATTTGAAGGGGGAAACCTGGTATTTCTTGGAGAAGATGTGATATATTTGGGAGAAATGTGGCCTTTCTGGAAGAAACTGTCCTCTTTTGGGGATAAAAGAGGTATTTGTGGGTGAAAAGGTCCTATTTCCAGGGGAAAACCTGGTATTTCTTGGAGAAGATGTGATATATTTGGGAGAAATGTGGCCTTTCTGGAAGAAACTGTCCTCTTTTGGGGACAAAAGAGGTATTTGTGGGTGAAAAGGTCCTTTTGAAGGGGGAAAACTGGTATTTCTTGGAGAAGATGTGATATATTTGGGAGAAATGTGGCATTTCTGGAAGAAACTGTCCTCTTTTGGGGATAAAAGAGGTATTTGTGGGTGAAAAGTTCCTATTTGAAGGGGGAAGCGTGGTATTTCTTGGAGAAGATGTGATATATTTGGGAGAAATGTGGCATGTCAGGAAGAAAATGTCCTCTTTTGGGGATAAAACAGGTATTTGTGGGAGAAAATGTTCTATTTGAAGGGGGAACAGTGGTATTTCTTGGAGGAGATGTGATCTATTTGGGAGAAATGTGGCATGTCTGGAAGAAACTGTCCTCTTTTGGGGATAAAACAGGTACTTGTGGGTGAAAAGGTCCTATTTGAAGGGGGAAACCTGGTATTTCTTGGAGAAGATGTGATCTATTTGGGAGAAATGTGGCATGTCTGGATGAAACTGACCTATTTTGGGGATACAAGAGGTATTTGTGGGTGAAAAGGTCCTATTTCAAGCAGGAAACGTGGTATTTCTTGGAGAAGATGTGATATGTTTGGGAGAAATGTGGCATTTCTGGCAGAAACTGTCGTATTTTGGGGATAAAAGTGGTATTTGTGGGTGATAAGGTCCTATTTGAAGGGGGAAACCTGGTATTTCTTGGAGAATATATGATATATTTGGGAGAAATGTGGCATTTCTGTAAGAAACTGTCCTCTTTTGGGGATAAAATAGGTATTTGTGGGTGAAAAGGTCCTATTTGAAGGGGGAAACGTGGTATTTCTTGGAGAAGATGTGATATATTTGGGAGAAATCTGGCATTTCTGGAAGAAAATGTCCAATTTGAGGGATAAAAGAGGTATTTGTTGGTGAAAAGGTCCTATTTGAAGGGGGAAACCTGGTATTTCTTGGAGAAGATGTGATCTATTTGGGAGAAATGTGGCCTTTCTGGAAGAAACTGTCCTCTTTTGGGGATAAAAGAGGTATTTGTAGTTGAAAAGGTCCTATCTGAAGGGGGAAACGTGGTATTTCTTGGAGAAGATGTGGTATATTTGGGAGAAATGTGGCCTTTCTGGAAGAAACTGTCCTCTTTTGGGGATAAAACAGGTATTTGTGGGTGATAAGGTCCTATTTGAAGGGGGTATCCTGGTATTTCTTGGAGAAGATGTGATATGTTTGGGTGAAATGTGGCATTTCTGGACGTAACTGTTCTATTTTGGGGATAAAAGAGGTATTTGTAGGTGAAAAGGACCTATTTGAAGGGGGAAACCTGGTATTTCTTGGAGAAGATGTGATGTATTTGGGTGATATGTGGCCTTTCTGTAAGAAAATGTCCTATTTGGGGGGAGAAGGCTGGTATTTGTGGGAGAAAATGTCCTATTTCAGGAGGAATCCTGGTATTTCTTGGAGGAGATGTGATCTATTTGGGAGAAATCTGGCATTTCTGGCAGAAACTGTCCTCTTTTGGGGATAAAGAGGTATTTGTGGGAGAAAAGGTCCTATTTGACGGGGGAAAGCTGGTATTTCTTGGTGAAGATGTGGTATATTTGGGAGAAATTTGGCATTTCTGGAAGAAACTGTCCTATTTGGGGGGAGAAGGCTGGTAGTTGTGGGAGAAAAGGTCCTATTTCAGGAGGAATCCTGGTATTTCTTGGAGGAGATGTGACATGTTTGGGAGAAATGTGGCATTTCTGGAAGAAACTGTCCTATTTTGGGGATAAAAGAGGCATTTGTGGGTGAAAAGGTTGTATTTGAAGGGGGAAACCTGGTATTTCTTGGAGAGGATGTGATATATTTGGGAGAAATCGGGCATTTCTGGAAGAAACTGTCCTATTTTGGGGATAGAACAGGTATTTGTGTGTGAAAAGGTCCTATTTGAAGGGGGAAACCTGGTATTTCTTGGAGAAGATGTGATCTATTTGGGAGAAATGTGGCCTTTCTGGAAGAAAATGTCCAATTTGGGGGGAGAAGGCTGGTAGTTTTGGGTGAGAAGGTCCTATTTCAGGAGGAATCCTGGTATTTCTTGGAGAAGATGTGATATATTTGGGAGAAATGTGGCCTTTCCGGAAGAAACTGTCCTCTTTTGGGGATAAAAGAGGTATTAGTGGTTGAAAAGGTCCTATTTGAAGGGGGAAAGGTGGTATTTCTTGGAGAAGATGTGATCTATTTGGGAGAAATGTGGCATTTCTGGAAGAAAATGTGCTCTTTTGGGGATAAAAGAGGTATTTCATGGAGAAAAGGTCCTATTTGAAGGGGGAAACGTGGTATTTCTTGGAGAAGATGTGATATATTTGGGAGAAATGTGGCCTTTATATAAGAAACTGTCCTCTTTTGGGGATAAAAGAGGTATTTGTGGGTGAAAAGGTCCTATTTGAAGGGGGAAACCTGTTATTTCTTGGAGAAGATGTGATATATTTGGGAGAAATGTGGCATTTCTGGAAGAAACTGTCCTCTTTTGGGGATAAAAGAGGTATTTGTGGGTGAAAAGGTCCTATTTGAAGGGGGAAACGTGGCATTTCTTGGAGAAGATGTGATATATTTGGGAGAAATGAGGCATTTCTGGAAGAAAATGTCCAATTTGTGGGGAGAAGGCTGGTAGTTTTGGGTGAGAAGGTCCTATTTCAGGAGGAATCCTGGTATTTCTTGGAGAAGATGTGATATATTTGGGAGAAATGTGCCATTTCTGGAAGAAACTGTCCTCTTTTGGGGATAAAAGAGGTATTTGTGGGAGAAAAGTTCCTATTTGAAGGGGGAACCCTGGTATTTCTTGGAGAAGATGTGATATATTTGGGAGAAATGTGGCATTTCTGGAAGAAACTGTCCTCTTTTGGGGATAAAAGAGGTATTTGTGGGTGAAAAGGTCCTATTTGAAGGGGGAAACCTGGTATTTCTTGGAGAAGATGTGATCTATTTGGGAGAAATCGGGCATTTCTGGAAGAAACTGTCCTCTTTTGGGGATAGAACAGGTATTTGTGTGTGAAAAGGTCCTATTTGAAGGGGGAAAGCTGGTATTTCTTGGAGAAGATGTGATATATTTGGGAGAAATGTGGCATGTCTGGAAGAAGCTGTCCTCTTTTGGGGATAAAACAGGTATTTGTGGGTGAAAAGGTCCTATTTGAAGGGGGAAACGTGGTATTTCTTGGAGAAGATGTGATATATTTGGGAGAAATGTGGCATGTCTGGAAGAAAATGTCCTCTTTTGGGGATAAAACAGGTATTTGTGGGTGAAAAGGTCCTATCTGAAGGGGGAAACCTGGTATTTCCTGGAGAAGATGTGATCTATTTGGGAGAAATGTGGCCTTACTGGAAGAAAATGTCCAATTTGGGTGGAGAAGGCTGGTAGTTTTGGGTGAGAAGGTCCTATTTCAGGAGGAATCCTGGTATTTCTTGGAGAAGATGTGATATATTTGGGAGAAATGTTTCATTTCTGGAAGAAAATGTCCAATTTGGGGGGAGAAGGCTGGTAGTTGTGGGTGAGAAGGTCCTATTTCAGGAGGAATCCTGGTATTTCTTGGAGAAGATGTGATATATTTGGGAGAAATGTGGCCTTTCCGGAAGAAACTGTCCTCTTTTGGGGATAAAAGAGGTATTAGTGGTTGAAAAGGTCCTATTTGAAGGGGAAAGCTGGTATTTGTCGGTGAAGAAGTGATATATTTGGGAGAAATGTGGCATTTCTGAAAGGAAAAGTCCTCTTTTGGGGATAAAAGAGGTATTTCATGGAGAAAAGGTCCTAATTCAAGGGGGAAACCTGGTATTTCTTGGAGAAGATGTGATATATTTGGGAGAAATGTGGCATTTCTGGAAGAAACTGTCCTCTTTTGGGGATAAAAGAGGTATTTGTGGGTGAAAAGGTCCTATTTGAAGGGGGAAACCTGTTATTTCTTGGAGAAGATGTGATCTATTTGGGAGAAATGTGGCATGTCTGGAAGAAACTGTCCTCTTTTGGGGATAAAAGAGGTATTAGTGGTTGAAAAGGTCGTATTTGAAGGGGGAAACCTGGTATTTCTTGGAGAAGATGTGATATATTTGGGAGAAATGAGGCATTTCTGGAAGAAAATGTCCAATTTGTGGGGAGAAGGCTGGTAGTTGAGGGTGAGAAGGTCCTATTTCAGGAGGAATCCTGGTATTTCTTGGAGAAGATGTGATATATTTGGGAGAAATGTGGCATTTCTGGAAGAAACTGTCCTCTTTTGGGGATAAAAGAGGTATTTGTGGGTGAAAAGGTCCTATTTGAAGGGGGAAAGCTGGTATTTCTTGGAGAAGATGTGATCTATTTGGGAGAAATCTGGCATTTCTGGAAGAAACTGTCCTCTTTTGGGGATAAAAGAGGTATTTGTGGGTGAAAAGGTCCTATTTGAAGGGGAAAACCTGGTATTTCTTGGAGAAGATGTGATCTATTTGGGAGAAATCGGGCATTTCTGGAAGAAACTGTCCTCTTTTGGGGATAGAACAGGTATTTGTGTGTGAAAAGGTCCTATTTGAAGGGGGAAACCTGGTATTTCTTGGAGAAGATGTGATCTATTTGGGAGAAATGTGGCATTTCCGGAAGAAACTGTCCTCTTTTGGGGATAAAAGAGGTATTTGTGGGAGAAAAGTTCCTATTTGAAGGGGGAAACCTGGTATTTCTTGGAGAAGATGAGATATATTTGGGAGAAATGTGGCCTTTCTGTAAGAAACTGTCCTCTTTTGGGGATAAAAGAGGTATGTGTGGGTGAAAAGGTCCTATTTGAAGGGGGAAACCTGGTATTTCTTGGAGAAGATGTGATATATTTGGGAGAAATGTGGCATTTCTGGAAGAAAATGTCCTATTTGGGGGGAGAAGCCTGCTATTACTGGGTGAAAAGGTCCTATTTGAAGGGGGAAAGCTGGTATTTCTTGGAGAAGAGGTGATATATTTGGTAGAAATGTGCCATTTCTGGAAGAAACTGTCCTCTTTTGGGGATAAAAGAGGTATTTGTGGGTGAAAAGGTCCTATTTCAAGGAGGAAACGTGGTATTTCTTGGAGAAGATGTGATATGTTTGGGAGAAATGTGGCATGTCTGGAAGAAACTGTCCTATTTGGGGGGAGAAGGCTGGTATTTGTGGGAGAAAAGGTCCTCTTTCAGGAGGAATCCTGGTATTTCTTGGAGAAGATGTGATCTATTTGGGAGAAATGTGGCATTTCTGGAAGAAACTGTCCTATTTGAGGGATAAAGAGGTATTTGAGGGTGAAAAGGTCCTATTTGAAGGGGGAAACCTGGTATTTCTTGGAGAAGATGTGATATATTTGGGAGAAATGTGGCATTTCTGGAAGAAACTGTCCTCTTTTGGGGATCAAAGAGGTATTTGTGGGTGAAAAGGTCCTATTTGAAGGGGGAAACGTGGTATTTCTTGGAGAAGATGTGATATGTTTGGGAGAAATGTGGCATTTCCGGAAGAAAATGTCCTCTTTTGGGGATAAAAGTGGTATTTGTGGGTGAAAAGTTCCTATTAGTAGGGGGAAACGTGGTATTTCTTGGAGAAGATGTGATCTATTTGGGAGAAATGTGGCCTTTCTGGAAGAAACTGTCCTCTTTTGGGGATCAAAGAGGTATTTGTGGGTGAAAAGGTCCTATTTGAAGGGGGAAACGTGGCATTTCTTAGAGAAGATGTGATATATTTGGGAGAAATGTGGCATTTCTTGAAGAAACTGTCCTCTTTTGGGGATAAAAGAGGTATTTGTGGGTGAAAAGGTCCTATTTGAAGGGGGAAAGCTGGTATTTCTTGGAGAAGATGTGATATATTTGGGAGAAATGTGGCATTTCTTGAAGAAACTGTCGTATTTTGGGGATAAAACAGGTATTTGTGGGTGAAAAGGTCCTATTTGAAGGGGGAAACCTGGTATTTCTTGGAGAAGATGTGATCTATTTGGGAGAAATCAGGCATTTCTGGAAGAAACTGTCCTCTTTTGGGGATAAAAGAGGTATTTGTGGGTGAAAAGGTCCTATTTGAAGTTGGATACCTGGTATTTCTTGGAGAAGATGTGATCTATTTGGGAGAAATGTGGCATTTCTTGAAGAAACTGTCCTCTTCTGGGGATAAAAGAGGTATTTGTGGGTGATAAGGTCCTATTTGAAGGGGGAAAGC
>JASCYN010000149.1:22855016-22887189 GCA_030408155.1 Lophura swinhoii | reverse complement strand
CACATTTCTCCCAAATATAGCACATCTTCTCCAAGAAATACCAGGTTTCCCCCTTCAAATAGGACCTTCTCACCCACAAATACCTCTTTTATCCCCCAAATAGGACAGTTTCTTCCAGACATGTCACATTTCTCCCGAATAGATCACATCTTCTCCAAGAAATACCAGCTTTCCCCCTTCAAATAGGACCTTTTCACCCACAAATACCTGTTTCATCCCCAAAAAGGACAGTTTCTTCCAGAAATGCCATATTTCTCCCAAATATATCACATCTTCTCCATGAAATACCAGGTTTCCCCCTTCAAATAGGACCTTTTCACCCACAAATACCTCTTTTATCCCCAAAAGAGGACAGTTTCTTCCAGAAATGCCACATTTCTCCCAAACATATCACATCTCCTCCAAGAAATACCAGGATTCCTCCTGAAATGGGAACTTTTCACCCACAAATACCACCCTTCTCCCCCCAAATAGGACAGTTTCTTCCAGACATGCCACATTTCTCCCATATATATCACATCTTCTCCAAGAAATACCACATTTCCCCCTTCAAATAGGACCTTTTCAACCACTAATACCTCTCTTATCCCCATAAGAGGACAGTTTCTTCCAGAAAGGCCACATTTCTCCCAAACATATCACATCTTCTCCAAGAAATACCAGCTTTCCCCCTTCAAATAGGACCTTTTCACCCACACATACCTCTTTTATCCCCAAAAGAGGACAGTTTCTTCCAGACATGCCACATTTCTCCCAAATAGATCACATCTTCTCCAAGAAATAGCAGCTTTCCCCCTTCAAATAGGACCTTTTCTCCCACAAATACCTCTTTTATCCCCAAAAGAGGACAGTTTCATCCAGAAAGGCCACATTTCTCCCAAATATATCACAACTCCGCCAAGAAATACCAGGTTTCCCCCTTCCATTAGGACTTTTTCTCCATGAAATACCTCATTTATCCCCAAAAGTGGACAGTTTCTTCCAGAAAGGCCACATTTCTCCCAAATATATCACATCTTCTCCAAGAAATACCAGCTTTCCCCCTTCAAATAGGACCTTATCAACCACTAATACCTCTTTTATCCCCAAAAGAGGACAGTTTCTTCCAGAAATGCCACATTTCTCCCAAATATATCACATCTTCTCCAAGAAATACCAGGATTCCTCCTGTAATAGGACCTTTTCTCCCTCAAATACCAGCCCTTTCCCCCCAAATAGGACAGTTTCTTCCTGCATGCCACATTTCTCCCAAATAGATCACATCTTCTCCAAGAAATACCAGGTTTTCCCCTGGAAATATGACCTTATCACCCACAAATACCTCTTTTATCCCCAAAATAGGACAGTTTCTGCCAGAAAGGCCACATTTCTCCCAAATATATCACATCTTCTCCAAGAAATACCAGGTTTTCCCCTTCAAATAGGACCTTTTCACCCACAAATACCTGTTCTATCCCCATAAGAGGACAGTTTCTTCCAGAAAAGCCACATTTCTCCCAAATATATCACATCTTCTCCAAGAAATACCAGGTTTCCCCCTTCATATAGGACCTTTTCACCCACAAATACATCTTTTATCCCCAAAAGAGGACAGTTTCTTCAAGAAATGCCACATTTCTCCCAAATATATCACATCTTCTCCAAGAAATACCACGTTTCCCCCTTCAAATAGGACCTTTTCACCCACAAAAAATTCTTTTATCCCCCAAATAGGACAGTTTCTTCCAGAAATGCCACATTTCTCCCAAATATATCACATCTTCTCCAAGAAATACCACGTTTCCCCCTTCAAATAGGACCTTTTCACCCACAAATGCCTCTTTTATCCCCAAAAGAGGACATTTTCTTCCAGACATGCCATATTTCTCCCAAATAGATCACATCTTCTCCAAGAAATAACAGGTTTCCCCCTTCAAATAGGACCTTTTCACCCACAAATACCTGTTTTATCCCCAAAATAGGACAGTTTCTTGCAGAAAGGCCACATTTCTCCCAAATAGATCACATCTTCTCCAAGAAATACCAGGTTTCCCCCTTCAAATAGGACCTTATCACCCACAAATACCACTTTTATCCCCAAAATAGGACAGTTTCTGACAGAAAGGCCACATTTCTCCCAAACATATCACATCTTCTCCAAGAAATACCAGGTTTCCTCCTTCAAATTAGACCTTTTCACCCACAAAAAATTCTTTTATCCCCAAAATAGGACAGTTTCTTCCAGAAAGGCCACATTTCTACCAAATATATCACATCTTCTCCAAGAAATACCAGGTTTCCCCCTTCAAATAGGACCTTATCACCCACAAATACCTCTTTTATCCCCAGAAGAGGACAATTTCTTCCAGACAGGCCACATTTCTCCCAAATATATCACATCTTCTCCAAGAAATACCAGGATTCCTCCTGAAAGAGGACCTTTTCTACCACAAATACCAGCCTTCTCCCCCCAAATAGGACAGTTTCTTCCAGAAATGCCACATTTCTCCCAAACATATCACATCTTCTCCAAGAAATACCAGGTTTCCCCCTTCAAATAGGACCTTATCACCCACAAATACCACTTTTATCCCCAAAATAGGACAGTTTCTGCCAGAAAGGCCACATTTCTCCCAAACATATCACATCTTCTCCAAGAAATACCACGTTTCCCCCTTCAAATAGGACCTTTTCACCCACAAAAAATTCTTTTATCCCCAAAATAGGACAGTTTCTTCCAGAAATGCCTGATATCTCCCAAATATATCACATCTTCTCCAAGAAATACCAGGTTTCCCCCTTCAAATACGACCTTTTCACCCACAAATACCTCTTTTATCCCCAGAAGAGGACAGTTTCTTCCAGAAATGCCACATTTCTCCCAAATATATCACATCTTCTCCAAGAAATACCAGGATTCCTCCTGAAAGAGGACCTTTTCACCCACATATACCAGCCTTCTCCCCCCAAATAGGACAGTTTCTTCCAGAAATGCCACATTTCCCTTAAATAGATCACATCTTCTCCAAGAAAGACCAGGTTTCCCCCTTCAAATAGGACCTTTTCACCCACAAATACCTCTTTTATCCCCAAAAGAGGACAGTTTCTTCCAGAAATGGCACATTTCTCCCAAACATATCACATCTCCTCCAAGAAACACCAGGATACATCCTGAAATAGGAACTTTTCTCCGACAAATACCAGCCTTCTCCTCCCAAATAGGACATTTTCTTCCAGACATGCCACTTTTCTCCCAAATAGATCACATCTTCTCCAAGAAATACCTGGTTTTCCCCTGGAAATAGGACCTTTTCACCCACAAATACCTGTTCTATCCCCATAAGAGGACAGTTTCTTCCAGAAATGCCACATTTCTCCCAAATATATCACATCTTCTCCAAGAAATACCACGTTTCCCCCTTCAAATAGGACCTTTTCCCCAAAAAAACCTCTTTTATCCCCAAAAGAGGACCGTTTCTTCCAGAAATGGCGCATTTCTCCCAAATATATTACATCTTCTCCAAGAAATACCAGCATTCCCCCTTCAAATAGGACCTTTTCACCCACAAATACCTGTTTTATCCCCAAAATAGGACAGTTTTTTCCAGACATGCCACATTTCTCCCAAATATATCACATCTTCTCCAAGAAATACCACGTTTCCCCCTTCAAATAGGACCTTTTCTCCCACAAATACCTGTTTTATCCCCAAAAGAGGACAGTTTCTTCCAGAAATGCCACATTTCTCCCAAATATATCACATCTTCTCCAAGAAATACCAGCTTTCCCTCTTCAAATAGGACCTTTTCAACCACTAATACCTCTTTTATCCCCAGAAGAGGACAGTTTCTTCCAGAAATGCCACATTTCTCCCAAATATATCACATCTTCTCCAAGAAATGCCAGGATTCCTCCTGAAAGACGATCTTCTCACCCAAAACTACCAGCCGTCTCCCCCCAAATTGGACATTTTCTTCCAGAAAGGCCAGATTTCTCCCAAATATATCACATCTTCTCCAAGAAATACCAGGTTTCCCCCTTCAAATAGGACCTTCTCACCGAAAACTACCAGCCTTCTCCCCCCAAATTGGACATTTTCTTCCAGAAATGCCACATTTCTCCCAAATATATCACATTTTCTCCAAGAAATACCAGCTTTCCCCCTTCAAATAGGACCTTTTCAACCACAAATACCTGTTTTATCCCCAAAACAGGACACTTTCTTCCAGAAATGCCACATTTCTCCCAAATATATCACATCTTCTCATAGAGTTACCGGGTTCCCCCTTCAAATAGGACCTTTTCACCCACAAATACCTGTTTTATCCCCAAAAGAGGACAGTTTCTTCCAGACATGCCACATTTCTCCCAAATAGATCACATCTTCTCCAAGAAATACCAGGTTTCCTCCTTCAAATAGGACCTTTTCACCCACAAATACCTGTTTTATCCCCAAAAGAGGACAGTTTCTTCCAGAAATGCCACATTTCTCTTAAATAGATCACATCTTCTCCAAGAAATACCAGGTTTCCCCCTTCAAATTGGACCTTTTCACCCACAAATACCTCTTTTATCCCCAAAAGAGGACAGTTTCTTCCAGAAAAGGCACATTTCTCCCAAACATATCACATCTCCTCCAAGAAATACCAGAATTCCTCCTGAAATAGGAACTTATCTCCCACAAATACCACCCTTCTCCCCCCAAATAGGACAGTTTCTTCCAGAAATGCCACATTTCTCCCAAATATATCACATCTTCTCCAAGAAATACCACGTTACCCAATTGTAATAAGACCTTTTCACCCACAAATACCTCTTTTATCCCCAAAAGAGGACAGTTTCTTCCAGAAATGCCACATTTCTCCCAAATATATCACATCTTCTCCAAGAAATACCAGCTATCCCCCTTCAAATAGGACCTTTTCACCCACAAATACCTCTTTTATCCCCAAAACAGGACACTTGCTTCCAGAAAGGCCACATTTCTCCCAAATATATCTCATCTTCTCCAAGAAATACCAGGTTTCCCCCTTCAAATAGGACCTTTTCACCCACAAATACCTCTTTTATCCCCAAAATAGGACAGTTTCTTCCAGAAATGCCACATTTCTCCCAAATATATCACATCTTCTCCAAGAAATACCTGCTTTCCCCCTTCAAATAGGACCTTTTCTCCCACAAATACCAGCCTTCTCCCCCCAAATAGGACAGTTTCTTCCAGAAATGCCACATTTCTCCCAAACATATCACATCTTCTCCAAGAAATTCCAGGTTTCCCCCTTCAAATAGGACCTTTTCACCCACTAATAGCAGGCTTCTCCCCCAAATAGGACAGTTTCTTCCAGAAATGCCAGATTTCTCCTATATAGATCACATCTTCTCCAAGAAATACCAGCTTTCCCCCTTTAAATAGGACCTTTTCTCCCACAAATACCTGTTTTATCCCCAAAATAGGACACTTTCTTCCAGAAATGCCACATTTCTCCCAAATAGATCACATCTTCTCCAAGAAATACCAGCTTTCCCCCTTCAAATAGGACCTTTTCACCCACAAATACCTCTTTTATCCCCAAAATAGGACAGTTTCTCCCAGAAATGCCACATTTCTCCCAAACATATCACATCTTCTCCAAGAAATACCAGCTTTCCCCCTTCAAATAGGACCTTTTCACCCACTAATACATCATTTATCCCCAAAAGAGGACAGTTTCTTCCAGAAATGCCACATTTCTCCCAAACATATCACATCTCCTCCAAGAAATACCAGGATTCCTCCTGAAATAGGACCTTTTCACCCACAAATACCTCTTTTATCCCCAAAAGAGGACAGTTTCTTCCAGAAATGCCACATTTCTCCCAAATATATCACATCTTCTCCAGGAAATACCACGTTTCCCCCTTCAAATAGGACCTTTTCACCTACAAATACCTGTTATATCGCCGAAATAGGGCAGTTTCTTCCAGACATGCCACATTTCTACCAAATATATCACATCTTCTCCAAGAAATACCACGTTTCCCCCTTCAAATAGGACCTTTTCAACCACAAATACCTGTTTTATCCCTCAAATTGGACATATTCTTCCAGAAATGCCAGATTTCTCCCAAATAGATCACATCTTCTCCAAGAAATACCAGGTTTCCCCCTTCAAATACGACCTTTTCACCCACAAATACCTCTTTTATCCCCAAAAGAGGACAGTTTCTTCCAGAAATGCCATATTTCTCCCAAATATATCACATCTCCTCCAAGAAATACCAGGATTCCACCTGAAATAGGAACATTTCTCCCACAAATGCCACCCTTCTCCCCCCAAATAGGACATTTTCTTTAAGACATGCCACATTTCTCCCAAATATATCACATCTTCTCCAAGAAATACCAGGGTTCCCCCTTCAAATAGGACCTTTTCACCCACAAATACCTCTTTTATCCCCAAAAGAGGACCGTTTCTTCCAGAAATGCCACATTTCTCCCAAACATATCACATCTTCTCCAAGAAATACCAGGCTTCCCCCTTCAAATAGGACCTTTTCACCCACAAATACCTCTTTTATCCCCAAAACAGGACACTTTCTTCCAGAAATGCCACATTTCTCCCAAATATATCACATCTTCTCCAAGAAATACCTGCTTTCCCCCTTCAAATAGGACCTTTTCTCCCACAAATACCAGCCTTCTCCCCCCAAATAGGACAGTTTCTTCCAGAAATGCCACATTTCTCCCAAACATATCACATCTTCTCCAAGAAATACCAGGTTTCCCCCTTCAAATAGGACCTTTTCACCCACAAATACCTCTTTTATCCCCAAAAGAGGACAGTTTCTTCCAGAAATGCCACATTTCTCCCAAATATATCACATCTTCTCCAAGAAATACCAGCTTTCCCCCTTCAAATAGGACATTTTCACCCACTAATAGCAGGCTTCTCCCCCAAATAGGACATTTTCTTCCAGAAATGCCACATTTCTCCCAAATATATCATATCTTCTCCAAGAAATACCAGCTTTCCCCCTTCAAATAGGACCTTTTCACCCACTAATAGCAGGCTTCTCCCCCAAATAGGACAGTTTCTTCCAGAAATGCCAGATTTCTCCCATATAGATCACATCTTCTCCAAGAAATACCAGCTTTCCCCCTTTAAATAGGACCTTTTCTCCCACAAATACCTGTTTTATCCCCAAAATAGGACACTTTCTTCCAGAAATGCCACATTTCTCCCAAATAGATCACATCTTCTCCAAGAAATACCAGCTTTCCCCCTTCAAATAGGACCTTTTCACCCACAAATACCTCTTTTATCCCCAAAATAGGACAGTTTCTCCCAGAAATGCCACATTTCTCCCAAACATATCACATCTTCTCCAAGAAATACCAGCTTTCCCCCTTCAAATAGGACCTTTTCACCCACTAATTCATCATTTATCCCCAAAAGAGGAGAGTTTCTTCCAGAAAGGCCACATTTCTCCCAAACATATCACATCTCCTCCAAGAAATACCAGGATTCCTCCTGAAATAGGACCTTTTCACCCACAAATACCTCTTTTATCCCCAAAATAGGACACTTTCTTCCAGAAATGCCACATTTCTCCCAAATATATCACATCTTCTCCAGGAAATACCACGTTTCCCCCTTCAAATAGGACCTTTTCACCTACAAATACCTGTTTTATCGCCGAAATAGGGCAGTTTCTTCCAGACATGCCACATTTCTACCAAATATATCACATCTTCTCCAAGAAATACCACGTTTCCCCCTTCAAATAGGACCTTTTCAACCACAAATACCTGTTTTATCCCTCAAATTGGACATATTCTTCCAGAAATGCCAGATTTCTCCCAAATAGATCACATCTTCTCCAAGAAATACCAGGTTTCCCCCTTCAAATACGACCTTTTCACCCACAAATACCTCTTTTATCCCCAGAAGAGGACAGTTTCTTCCAGAAATGCCATATATCTCCCAAACATATCACATCTCCTCCAAGAAATACCAGGATTCCACCTGAAATAGGAACATTTCTCCCACAAATACCACCCTTCTCCCCCCAAATAGGACATTTTCTTTAAGACATGCCACATTTCTCCCAAATATATCACATCTTCTCCAAGAAATACCAGGGTTCCCCCTTCAAATAGGACCTTTTCACCCACAAATACCTCTTTTATCCCCAAAAGAGGACCGTTTCTTCCAGAAATGCCACATTTCTCCCAAACATATCACATCTTCTCCAAGAAATACCAGGCTTCCCCCTTCAAATAGGACCTTTTCACCCACAAATACCTCTTTTATCCCCAAAATAGGACAGTTTCTTCCAGAAAGGCCACATTTCTCCCAAATATATCACCTCTTCTCCAAGAAATACCAGGATTCCTCCTGAAATAGGACCTTCTCACCCACAACTACCAGCCTTCTCCCCACAAATTGGACATTTTCTTCCAGAAATGCCTCATTTCTCCCAAATATATCACATCTTCTCCAAGAAATACCAGGTTTCCCCCTTCAAATAGGACCTTTTCACCCACAAATACCTCTTTTATCCCCAAAAGAGGACAGTTTCTTCCAGAAATGCCACATTTCTCCCAAATACATCACATCTTCTCCACGAAATACCAGCTTTCCCCCTTCAAATAGGAAATTTTCACCCACAAATACCTGTTTTATCCCCAAAGAGGACAGTTTCTTCCAGAAATGCCAGATTTCTCCCAAATAGATCACATCTTCTCCAAGAAATACCAGGGTTCCCCCTTCAAATAGGACCTTTTCTCCCACAAATACCTCTTTTATCCCCAAAAGAGGACAGTTTCTTCCAGAAATGCCACATTTCTCCCAAATAGATCACATCTCCTCCAAGAAATACCAGGATTCCTCCTGAAATAGGACCTTTTCTCCCACAAATACCTCTTTTATCCCTCAAATAGGACAGTTTCTTCCAGGAATGCCACATTTCACCCAAACATATCACATCTTCTCCAAGAAATACCAGCTTTCCCCCTTCAAATAGGACCTTTTCACCCACAAATACCTCTTTTATCCCCAAAAGAGGACAGTTTCTTCCAGACATGCCACATTTCTCCCAAATAGATCACAGCTCCTCCAAGAAATACCACGGTTCCCCCTTCAAATAGGACCTTTTCTCCCACAAATACCTCTTTTATCCCCAAAACAGGACATTTTCTTCCAGACATTCCACATTTCTCCCAAATAGATCACATCTTCTCCAAGAAATACCAGGTTTCCCCCTTCAAATAGGACATTTCACCCACAAATACCTCTTTGATCCCAAAAAGAGGACAGTTTCTTATAGAAAGGCCACATTTCTCCCAAATATATCACATTTTCTCCAAGAAATACCAGGATTCCTCCTGAAATAGGACCTTGTCACCCACAAATACCTCTTTTATCCCACAAATAGGACAGTTTCTTCCAGACATGCCACATTTCTCCCAAATATATCACATCTTCTCCAGGAAATACCAGCTTTCCCCCTTCAAATAGGACCTTTTCCACCACAAATACCTCTTTTATCCCCAAAAGAGGACAGTTTCTTCCAGAAAGGCCACATTTCTCCCAAATATATCACATCTTCTCCAAGAAATACCAGGGTTCCCCCTTCAAATAGGACCTTTTCACCCACAAATACCTCTTTTATCCCCAAAAGAGGACAGTTTCTTCCGGAAAGGCCACATTTCTCCCAAATATATATCATCTTCTCCAAGAAATACCAGGATTCCTCCTGAAATAGGACCTTCTCACCCAAAACTACCAGCCTTCTTCCCCCAAATTGGACATTTTCTTCCAGAAATGCCACATTTCTCCCAAATATATCACATCTTCTCCAAGAAATACCAGGATTCCTCCTGAAATAGGACCTTCTCACCCAAAACTACCAGCCTTCTCCCCCCAAATTGGACATTTTCTTCCAGACATGTCACATTTCTCCCAAATAGATCACATCTTCTCCAAGAAATACCAGGTTTCCCACTTCAAATAGGACCTTTTCTCCCACAAATACCTCTTTTATCCCCAAAAGAGGACAGCTTCTTCCAGACATGCCACATTTCTCCCAAATATATCACATCTTCTCCAAGAAATACCACGTTTCCCCCTTCAAATAGGACCTTATCACCCACACATACCTGTTTTATCCCCAAAAGAGGACAGTTTCTTCCAGAAATGCCACATTTCTCCCAAATATATCACATCTTCTCCAAGAAATACCAGCTTTCCCCCTTCAAATAGGACCTTTTCACCCACAAATACCTGTTTTATCCCCAAAAGAGGACAGTTTCTTCCAGACATGCCACATTTCTCCCAAATATATCCCATCTTCTCCAAGAAATAACAGGTTTCCCCCTTCAAATACAACGTTTTCTCCCACACATACCTCTTTTATCCCCAAAAGAGGACAGTTTCTTCCTGACATGCCACATTTCTCCCAAATATACCGCATCTTCTCCAAGAAATACCTGCTTTCCCCCTTCAAATAGGAAATTTTCACCCACGAATATCTGTTTAATCCCCAAAAGAGAACAGTTTCTTCCAGAAATGCCACATTTCTCCCAAATAGATCACATCTTCTCCAAGAAATACCAGCTTTCCCCCTTCAAATAGGACCTTATCTCCCACAAATACCTGTTTTATCCCCAAAAGAGGACGGTTTCTTCCAGAAATGGCGCATTTCTCCCAAATAGATCACATCTTCTCCAAGAAATACCAGGATTCCTCCTGAAATAGGACCTTCTCAACCAAAACTACCAGCCTTCTCTCCCCAAATTGGACATTTTCTTCCAGACATGCCACATATCACCCAAATATATCACATCTTCTCCAGGAAGAGCCACGTTTCCCCCTTCAAATAGGACCTTTTCACCCACAAATACCTCTTTTATCCCCAAAAGAGGACAGTTTCTTCCAGACATGCCACATTTCTCCCAAATAGATCACATCTTCTCCAAGAAATAGCAGCTTTCCCCCTTCAAATATGACCTTCTCACCCACAAATACCTGTTTTATCCCCCCAAAGAGGACAGTTTCTTCCAGAAATGCCACATTTCTCCCAAATAGATCACATCTCCTCCAAGAAATACCAGGGTTCCCCTTTCAAATAGGACCTTTTCTCCCACAAATACCTGTTTTATCCCCAAAATAGGACATTTTCTTCCAGACATGCCACATTTCTCCCAAATATATCACATCTTCTCCAAGAAATACCAGGTTTTCCCCTGGAAATAGGACCTTTTCACCCACAAATACCTCTTTGATCCCCAAAAGAGGACAGTTTCTTCCAGACATGCCACATTTCTCCCAAATATATCACATCTTCTCCAAGAAATACCAGGATTCCTCCTGAAATAGGACCTTTTCACCCACAAATACCTCTTTTATCCCTCAAATAGGACAGTTTCTTCCAGAAATGCCACATTTCTCCCAAATAGATCACATCTTCTCCAAGAAATACCAGGTTTCCCCCTTCAAAAGGTCTTTTTCGCCCACAAATACATGTTTTGTCCCCAAAAGAGGACAGTTTCTTCCTGACATGTCACATTTCTCCCAAATATATCACATCTTCTCCAAGAAATACCAGGTTTCCCTCTTCAAATAGGACCTTTTCACCCACAAATACCTCTTTTATCCCCAAAAGAGGACAGTTTCTTCCAGAAATGCCACATTTCTCCCAAATATATCACATCTCCAAGAAATACCAGGTTTCCTCCTGAAATAGGACCTTGTCACCCACAGATTCCTGTTTTATCCCTTTGTTCCGAGCGACTTTTCGTTTTGGAGTGTTTATCCTGTGCTACACATCAGCATTATGTGACGAATAAAACAGAAGAGAAAAGCCCCACTAATAAGGCAGCTAGAAGGTCCAGTAGCCACACACATTGTGCTTTCAGGGAGGACGTTCCAGAAAGTCGAGAGTTGTGGCTTCTTTCCTGCGGAGAAATAAACCCCTGTTTTCAGGCAATGCAGTAGGCTGAATTCGCACGTTCTCGGCATTTCAATACCGCTCCTTCGCTCTTGTGGCTCGAAAGCGGCACTCGCGCTGAACCGCTCCGGAGAGTCTGCAGTTGCTGTCCGGTCCATCGCGGTTCTGCCCGAGTGCCGCTTGCAGCCTTCAGCAGCGCTCTCGTTTCTCTCGGATGCCGGGAAAGAGCGACTTCAGCCGGATGCTTTCCTCCGACGAGTGAGCGGCTTCTTCTGCGCACATCGCAATGGAGAGCTTCTGACTTCTCCATGTGTCCATGCAGAATGCACTACGCTTCTCTCTCATTCTTATCCCTTTCTTCCGAGCGACATTTCGTTTTGGAGTGTTAATCCGATGCTACACTTCAGCATTCTGTGACGAATAGAGTAGAAGAGAAAAGACCCACTAATAAGGCAGCTAGAAGTTCGAGGAGCGACACACGTAGTGCTTTCAGGGAGGACTTTCCAGAAAGTCGAGAGTTGTGGCTTCTTTCCTGCGGAGAAAAAACCCCCTGTTTTCAGGCAATGCAGGACGCTTAATTCGCATCTTCTCGGCATAGGAATACCGCTCCTTCGCTCTCGTGGCTCGAAAGCGGCACTCGCGCTGAACCGCTCCGGAGAGTCTGCAGTTGCTGTCCGGTCCATCGCGGTTCTGCCCGAGTGCCGCTTGCAGCCTTCAGCAGCGCTCTCGTTTCTCTCGGATGCCGGGAAAGAGCGACTTCAGCCGGATGCTTTGCTCCGACGAGTGAGCGGCTTCTTCTAAGCACATCGCAATGGAGAGCTTCTGACTTCTCCATGTGTCCATGCAGAATGCACTACGCTTCTCTCTCATTCTTATCCCTTCCTTCCGAGCGACATTTCGTTTTGGAGTGTTAATCCGATGCTACACTTCAGCATTCTGTGACGAATAGAGTAGAAGAGAAAAGCCCCACTAATAAGGCAGCTAGAAGTTCGAGGAGCAACGCACGTAGTGCTTTCGGGGAGGACGTTCCAGAAAGTCGAGAGTTGTGGCTTGTTTCCTGCGGAGAAAAAACCATCTGTTTTCAGGCTATTCAGTAGTCTGCAACTGCAGACTGTCCGGTGTGGTTCAGCGCAAATGCCGCTTTCGAGCCACGAGAGAGGAGGAGCGGCATTCCTATGCCGAGAACGAGCGAATTCAGCCTACTGCATTGCCTGAAAACAGGGGGTTTTTTCTCCGAAGGAAACAAGCCACAACTCTCGACTTTCTGGAACGTCCTCCCTGAAAGCACAACGTGTGTGTCTCCTTGAACTGCTACCTGCCTTATTAGTGGGGCTTTTCCCTTCTACTCTATTCGTCACAGAATGCTGAAGTGTAGCATCGGATAAACACTCCAAAACGAAATGTCGCTCGGAAGAAAGGGATAAGAATGAGAGAGAAGCGTAGTGCATTCTGCATGGACAGAAGGAGAAGTCAGATGCTCTCCATTGCGATGTGCGCAGAAGAGGCCGCTCACTTGCTTGAGAAAAGCATCCGGCTGAAGTCGCTCTTTCCCGGCATCCGAGAGAAACGAGAGCGCTGCTGAAGGCTGCAAGCGGCACTCGGGCAGAACCGCGATGGACCGGACAGCAACTGCAGACTCTCCGGAGCGGTTCAGCGCGAGTGCCGCTTTCGAGCCACGAGAGCGAAGGAGCGGTATTCCTATGCCGAGAAGATGCGAATTCAGCCTACTGCATTGCCTGAAAACAGGGGGTTTTTTCTCCGCAGGAAAGAAGCCACAACTCTCGACTTAATGGAACGTCCTCCCTGAAAGCACAACGTGTGTGGCTTCTGGAGCTTCTAGCTATGTTATTAGTGGGGCTTTTCCCTTCTACTCTATTCGTCACAGAATGCTGAAGTGTAGCATCGGATAAACACTCCAAAACGAAAAGTCGCTCGGAACAAAGGGATAAAACAGGTATTTGTGGGTGACAGGGTCCTATTTCAGGAGGAAACCTGGTATTTCTTGGAGATGTGATATATTTGGGAGAAATGTGGCATTTCTGGAAGAAACTGTCCTCTTTTGGGGATAAAAGAGGTATTTGTGGGTGAGAAGGTCCTATTTGAAGAGGGAAACCTGGTATTTCTTGGAGAAGATGTGATATATTTGTTAGAAATCTGGCCTTTCCGGAAGAAACTGTACTCTTTTGGGGACAAAACATGTATTTGTGGGTGAAAAGGTCCTTTTCAAGGGGGGAAGCTGGTATTTCTTGGAGAAGATGTGATATATTTGGGAGAAATGTGGCATTTCTGGAAGAAACTGTCCTCTTTTGGGGATAAAAGAGGTATTTGTGGGTGAAAAGGTCCTATTTGAAGGGGGAAAGCTGGTATTTCTTGGAGAAGATGTGATATATTTGGGAGAAATGTGGCATTTCTGGAAGAAAATGTCCAATTTGTGGGGAGAAGGCTGGTAGTTGTGGGTGAGAAGGTCCTATTTCAGGAGGAATCCTGGCATTTCTTGGAGAAGATGTGATATATTTGGGAGAAATGTGGCATTTCTGGAAGAAACTGTCCTCTTTTGGGGATAAAAGAGGTATTTGTGGGTGAAAAGGTCCTATTTGAAGGGGGAAAGCTGGTATTTCTTGAAGGAGATGTGATATATTTGGGCGAAATGTGGCATGTCTGGAAGAAACTGTCCTCTTTTGGGGATAAAAGAGGTATTTGTGGGTGAAAAGGTCCTATTTGAAGGGGGAAAGCTGGCATTTCTTGGAGAAGATGTGATATATTTGGGAGAAATGTGGCCTTTCTAGAAGAAACTGTCCTATTTGGGGGAGAAGCCTGCTATTAGTGCGTGAAAAGGTCCTATTTTCTGGGGAAAGCTGTTATTTCTTGAAGAAGATGTGATATATTTGGGAGAAATGTGGCCTTTCTGTAAGAAACTGTCCAATTTAGGGGATATAAGAGGTATTTGTGGGTGAAAAGTTCCTATTTGAAGGGGGAAAGCTGGTATTTCTTGGAGAAGATGTGATATGTTTGGGAGAAATGTGGCATTTCTGGAAGAAACTGTCCTATTTGGGGAGAGAAAGCTGGTATTTGTGGGAGAAAAGGTCCTATTTGAAGGGGGAAACGTGGTATTTCTTGGAGAAGATGTGATATATTTAGGAGAAATGTGGCATTTCTGCAAGAAACTGTCCTCTTTTGGGGATAAAACAGGTATTTGTGGGTGAAAAGGTCCTATTTGAAGGGGGAAACCTGGTATTTCTTGGAGAAGATGTGATCTATTTGGGAGAAATGTGGCATTTCTGGAAGAAACTGTCCTCTTTTGGGGATAAAACAGGTATTTCATGGAGAAAAGGTCATAATTCAAGGGGGAAACCAGGTATTTCTTGGAGAAGATGTGATATATTTGGGAGAAATGTGGCATTTCTGGAAGAAACTGTCCTATTTTGGGGATAAAAGAGGTATTTGTGGGTGAAAAGGTCCTATTTGAAGGGGGAAACCTGTTATTTCTTGGAGAAGATGTGATATATTTTGGAGAAATCTGGCATTTCTGGAAGAAAATGTCCAATTTGGGGGGAGAAGGCTGGTAGTTTTGGGTGAGAAGGTCCTATTTCAGGAGGAATCCTGGCATTTCTTGGAGAAGATGTGATATATTTGGGAGAAATGTGGCCTTTCTGGATGAAACTGTCGTATTTTGGGCATAAAACAGGTATTTGTGGGTGAAAAGGTCCTATTTCCAGGGGGAAACGTGGTATTTCTTGGAGAAGATGTGATATATTTGGGAGAAATCTGGCATTTCTGGAAGAAACTGTCCTATTTGGGGGATAAAAGAGGTATTTGTGGGTGAAAAGGTCCTATTTGAAGGGGAAAACCTGGTATTTCTTGGAGAAGATGTGATATATTTGGGAGAAATGTGGCCTTTCTGGAAGAAAATGTCCAATTTTGGGGAGAAGGCTGGTAGTTTTGGGTGAGAAGGTCCTATTTCAGGAGGAACCCTGGCATTTCTTGGAGAAGATGTGATATATTTGGGAGAAATGTGGCATTTCTGGAAGAAACTGTCCTCTTTTGGGGATAAAAGAGGTATATGTGGGTGAAAAGTTCCTATTTCCAGGGGTAAACCAGTTATTTCTTAGAGAAGATGTGATATATTTGGGAGAAATCTGGCATGTCTGGAAGAATCTGTCCTCTTTTGGGGATAAAACAGGTATTTGTGGTTGAAAAGGTCCTATTTCTAGGGGGAAACCTGGTATTTCTTGGAGAAGATGTGATCTATTTGGGAGAAATGTGGCATGTCTGGAAGAAACTGTCCTCTTATGGGGTAGAACAGGTATTTGTGGGTGAAAAGGTCCTATTTGAAGGGGAAAACCTGGTTTTTCTTGGAGAAGATGTGATATATTTGGGAGAAATGTGGCATGTCTGGAAGAAAATGTCCTATTTGTGGGGAGAAGGGTGGTATTTCTGGGAGAAAAGTTCCTTTTTCAGGAGGAATCCTGGTATTTCTTGGAGGAGACGTGATATGTTTGGGAGAAATGTGCCATTTCAGGAAGAAACTGTCCTCTTTTGGGGATAAAACAGGTATTACAGGGTGAAAAGGTCCTATTTGAAGGGGAAAACCTGGTATTTCTAGGAGAAGATGTGATATGTTTGGGAGAAATGAGGCATTTCTGGAGGAAACTGTCCTCTTTTGGGGATAAAAGAGGTATTTGTGGGAGAAAAGGTCCTATTAGAAGGGGGAAACCTGGTATTTCTTGGAGAAGATGTGATATGTTTGGGAGAAATGTGGCATTTTTGGAAGAAAGTGTCCTGTTTTGGGGATAAAAGAGGTATTTGTGGGAGAAAAGGTCCTATTTGAAGGGGGAAAGCTGGTATTTCTTGAAGGAGATGTGGTATATTTGGGAGAAATGTGGCATGTCTGGAAGAAACTGTCCTCTTCTGGGGATAAAACAGGTATTTGTGGGTGAAAAGGTCCTATTTCCAGGGGGAACCCTGTTATTTCTTGGAGAAGATGTGATATATTTGGGAGAAATGTGGCATTTCTGGAAGAAACTGTCCTATTTGGGGGAGAAGCTTGCTATTAATGGGTGAAAAGGTCCTATATGAAGGGGGAAAGCTGGTATTTCTTGGAGAACATGTGATATATTTGGGAGAAATGTGGCCTTTCTGGAAGAAACTGTCCTCTTTTGGGGATAAAAGAGGTATTTGTGGGTGAAAAGGTCCTATTTGAAGGGGGAAACCTGGTATTTCTTGGAGAAGATGTGATATGTTTGGGAGAAATGTGGCATTTCTGGAAGAAACTGTCCTATTTGGGGGGAGAAGGCTGGTATTTGTGGGAGAAAAGGTCCTATTTGAAGGGGGAAACCTGGTATTTCTTGGAGAAGATGTGATCTATTTGGGAGAAATGTGGCATGTCTGGAAGAAACTGTCCTATTTTGGGGATAAAAGAGGTATTTGTGGGTGAAAAGGTCCTATTTGAAGGGGGAAACGTGGTATTTCTTGGAGAAGATGTGATATATTTGGGACAAATCAGGCATTTCTGGTAGAAACTGTCCTATTTTGGGGATAAAAGAATTTTTTGTGGGTGAAAAGGTCCTATTTGAAGGGGGAAACCTGGTATTTCTTGGAGAAGATGTGATATATTGGGGAGAAATGTGGCATTTCTGGCAGAAACTGTCCTATTTTGGGGATAAAAGTGCTATTTGTGGGTGATAAGGTCCTATTTGAAGGGGGAAACCTGGTATTTCTTGGAGAAGATGTGATATATTTGGGAGAAATGTGGCCTTTCTGGAAGAAACTGTCCTCTTATGGGGATAAAAGAGGTATTTGTGGGTGAAAAGGTCCAATTTGAAGGGGGGAAACCTGGTATTTCTTGGAGAAGATGTGATATATTTGGGAGAAATGTGGCCTGTCTGGAAGAAAATGTCCTATTTGAGGGATAATACAGGTATTTGTTGGAGAAAATGTCCTATTTGAAGGGGGAAACGTGGTATTTCTTGGAGAAGATGTGGTATATTTGGGAGAAATGTGGCATTTCTGGCAGAAACTGTCCTCTTTTGGGGATAAAAGATGTATTTGTGGGTGAAAAGGCCTTATTTGAAGGGGGAATCCTGGTATTTCTTGGAGAAGCTGTGATACATTTGGGAGAAATGTGGCATTTCTGGAAGAAACTGTCCTCTTTTGGGGATAAAAGAGGTATTTGTGGGTGAAAAGGTCCTATTTGAAGGGGGAAACCTGGTATTTCTTGGAGAAGATGTGCTATATTTAGGAGAAATGTGGCATTCCTGGAAGAAAATGTCTTATTTGAGTGATAGAACAGGTATTTGTGGGAGTAAAGGTCCTATTTGAAGGGGGAAACCTGGTATTTCTTGGAGAAGATGTGGTATATTTGGGAAAAATGTGGCATGTCTGGAAGAAACTGTCCTCTTTTGGGGATAAAAGAGGTATTTGTGGGTGAAAAGGTCCTATTTGAAGGGGGAAACCTGGTATTTCTTGGAGAAGATGTGATCTATT
The DNA here is from genome assembly GCA_030408155.1 of Lophura swinhoii. Taxonomy (NCBI): domain Eukaryota; kingdom Metazoa; phylum Chordata; class Aves; order Galliformes; family Phasianidae; genus Lophura; species Lophura swinhoii. The sequence goes on along the minus strand of JASCYN010000149.1, from coordinate 22,868,796 downwards.
TGGGAGAAATGTGGCATTTCTGGAAGAAACTGTCCTCTTTTGGGGATAAAACAGGTATTTGTGGGTGAAAAGGTCCTATTTGAAGGGGGAACTCTGGTATTTCTTGGAGAAGATGTGATCTATTTGGGAGAAATGTGGCATTTCTGGAAGAAACTGTCCTCTTATGGGGATAGAACAGGGATTTGTGGGAGTAAAGGTCCTATTTGAAGGGGGAAACCTGGTATTTCTTGGAGAAGATGTGGTATATTTGGGAGAAATGTGGCATGTCTGGAAGAAAATGTCCTATTTTGGGGATAAAACAGGTATTTGTGGGAGAAAAGGTCCTATTTGAAGGGGGAACCCTGGTATTTCTTGGAGAAGATGTGATCTATTTGGGAGAAATGTGGCCTGTCTGGAAGAAAATGTCCTATTTGAGGGATAATACAGGTATTTGTGGGAGAAAATGTCCTATTTGAAGGGGGAAACGTGGTATTTCTTGGAGAAGATGTGGTATATTTGGGAGAAATGTGGCATTTCTGGAAGAAACTGTCCTCTTTTGGGGATGAAACAGGTATTTTTGGGTGAAAACGTCCTATTTCAAGGGGGAAAGCTGGTAGTTCTTGCAAGAGATGTGATCTATTTGGAAGAAATGTGGCATGTCTGGAAGAAACTGTCCTATTTTGGGGATAAAAGAGGTATTTGTAGGTGAAAAGTTCCTATTTGAAGGGGGAAAGCTGGTATTTCTTGGAGAAGATGTGATATATTTGGGAGAAATGTGGCATGTCTGGAAGAAACTGTCCTCTTTGGGGGATGAAACAGGTATTTGTGGGAGAAAAGGTCGTAATTCAAGGGGGAAACCTGGTATTTCTTGGAGAAGATGTGATATATTTGGGAGAAATGTGGCCTTTCTGGAAGAAAATGTCCAATATGGGGGGAGAAGGCTGGTAGTTTTGGGTGACAAGGTCCTATTTCAGGAGGTATCCTGGTATTTCTTGGAGAAGATGTGCTATATTTGGGAGAAATGTGGCCTTTCTGGAAGAAAATGTCCAATTTTGGGGAGAAGGCTGGTAGTTTTGGGTGAGAAGGTCCTATTTCAGGAGGAATCCTGGCATTTCTTGGAGAAGATGTGATATATTTGGGAGAAATGTGGCCTTTCTGGAAGAAACTGTCCTCTTTTGGGGATAAAAGAGGTATTAGTGGTTGAAAAGGTCCTATTTGAAGGGGGAACCCTGGTATTTCTTGGAGAAGATGTGATATATTTGGGAGAAATGTGGCATGTCTGGAAGAAAATGTCCTCTTTTGGGGATAAAAGAGGTATTTCATGGAAAAAAAGTCCTAATTCAAGGGGGAAACCTGGTATTTCTTGGAGGAGTTGTGATATATTTTTGAGAAATGTGGTATTTCTGGAAGACAATGTACAATTTGAGGGATAAAACAGGTATTTGTGGGTGAAAAGGTCCTATTTGAAGGGGGAACCCTGGTATTTCTTGGAGAAGATGTGATATATTTGGGAGAAATGTGGCATTTCTGGAAGAAACTGTCCTATTTTGGGGATAAAAGAGGTATTTGTGGGTGAAAAGGTCCTATTTGAAGGGGGAAACGTGGTATTTCTTGGAGAAGATGTGATATATTTGGGAGAAATGTGGCATGTCTGGAAGAAACTGTCCTCTTTTGGGGATAAAAGAGGTATTTGTGGGTGAAAAGGTCCTATTTGAAGGGGGAAACGTGGTATTTCTTGGAGAAGATGTGATATATTTGGGAGAAATGTGGCATTTCTGGAAGAAACTGTCCTCTTTTGGGGATAAAAGAGGTATTTGTGGGTGAAAAGGTCCTATTTGAAGGGGGAAACCTGGTATTTCTTGGAAAAGAGTTGATATATTTGGGAGAAATGAGGCATTTCTGGCAGAAACTGTCCTATTTTGGGGATAAAAGAATTTTTTGTGGGAGAAAAGTTCCTATTTGAAGGGGGAAGCCTGGTATTTCTTGGAGAAGATGTGATCTATTAGGGAGAAATGTGGCATTTCTGGAAGAAAATGTCTAATTTGAGGGATAGAAGAGGTATTTGTGGGTGAAAAGGTCCTATTTCCAAAGGGGAAACGTTGTATTTCTTGGAGAAGATGTGGTATATTAGGGAGAAATGTGGTCTTTCTGGAAGAAACTGTCCTCTTTTGGGGATAAAAGAGGTATTTGTGGGTGAAAAGGTCCTATTTGAAGGGGGAAACCTGGTATTTCTTGGAGAAGATGTGATATATTTGGGAGAAATGTGGCATTTCTGGAAGAAAATGTCCTATTTTGTGGATGAAACAGGTATTTGTGGGGGAAAAGGTCCTATTTGAAGGGGGAAACCTGGTATTTCTTGGAGAAGATGTGATCTATTTGGGAGAAATATGGCCTTTCTGGAAGAAACTGTCCTCTTTTGGGGATAAAAGAGGTATATGTGGGTGAAAAGGTCCTATTTGAAGGGGGAAACCTGGTATTTCTTGGAGGAGATGTGATATATTTGGGAGAAATGTGGCATTTCTGGAAGAAACTGTCCTCTTCTGGGGATAACAGAGGTATTTGTGGGTGAGAAGGTCCTATTTGAAGGGGGGAAAGCTGGTATTTCTAGGAGGAGATGTGATATATTTGGGAGAAATCTGGCATTTCTGGAAGAAAATGTCCAATTTGAGGGATAAAAGAGGTATTTGTGGGTGAAAAGTTCCTATTTCCAGGGGTAAACCAGTTATTTCTTGGAGAAGATGTGATATATTTGGGAGAAATCTGGCATGTCTGGAAGAAGCTGTCCTCTTTTGGGGATAAAAGAGGTATTTGTGGGTGAAAAGGTCCTATTTGAAGGGGGAAAGCTGGTATTTCTTGGAGAAGATGTGGTATATTTGGGAGAAATGTGGCCTTTCTGGTAGAAAATGTCCTCTTTTGGGGATAAAACAGGTATCTGTGGGAGAAAAAGTCCTATTTGAAGGGGGAAAGCTGGTATTTCTTGGAGAAGATGTGATCTATTTGGGTGAAATATGGCATTTCTGGCAGAAACTTTCCTATTTTGGGGATAAAGAGGTATTTGTGGGTGAAAAGGTCCTATTTGAAGGGGGAAACCTGGTATTTCTTGGAGAAGATGTGATATATTTGGGAGAAATGTGGCATGTCTGGAAGAAACGGTCCTCTTTTGGGGATAAAACAGGTATTTGTGGGTGAGAAGGTCCTATTTGAAGGGGGAAACCTGGTATTTCTTGGAGAAGATGTGATATATTTGGGAGAAATGTGGCATTTCTGGAAGAAACTGTCCTCTTTTGGGGATAAAAGAGGTATTTGTGGGTGAAAAGGTCCTATTTGAAGGGGGAAACCTGGTATTTCTTGGAGAAGATGTGATCTATTTGGGAGAAATGTGGCATTTCTGGAAGAAACTGTCCAATTTGAGGGATAAAAGAGGTATTTGTGGGTGAAAAGTTCCTATTTGAAGGGGGAAAGCAGGTATTTCTTGGAGAAGATGTGATATATTTGGGAGAAATGTGGCATGTCTGGAAGAATCTGTCCTCTTTTGGGGATAAAAGAGGTATTTGTGGGTGAAAAGGTCCTATTTGAAGGGGGAAAGCTGGTATTGCTTTGAGAAGATGTGATATATTTGGGAGAAATCTGGCCTTTCTGGAAGAAACTGTCCTCTTTTGGGGATAGAACAGGTATCTGTGGGAGAAGAAGTCCTATTTGAAGGGGGAAAGCAGGTATTTCTTGGAGAAGATGTGATCTATTTGGGTGAAATGTGGCATTTCTGGAAGAAACTTTCCTTTTTTGGGGATAAAAGAGGTATTTGTGGGTGAAAAGGTCCTATTTGAAGGGGGAAACGTGGTATTTCTTGGAGAAGATGTGTTATATTTGGGAGAAATGTGGCATGTCTGGAAGAAACTGTCCTCTTCTGGGGATAAAAGAGGTATTTTTGGTTGAAAAGGTCCTATTTGAAGGGGGAAACCTGGTATTTCTAGGAGGAGATGTGATATATTTGGGAGAAATGTGGCATTTCTGGAAGAAACCGAGCTCTTTTGGGGTAAAAGAGGTATGTGTGGGTGAAAAGGTCCTATTTGAAGGGGGAACCCTGGTATTTCTTGGAGAAGATGTGATATATTTGGGAGAAATGTGGCATTTCTGGAAGAAACTGTCCTCTTTTGGGGATAAAAGAGGTATTTGTGGGTGAAAAGGTCCTATTTGAAGGGGGAAACCTGGTATTTCTTGGAGAAGATGTGATCTATTTGGGAGAAATCAGCATTTATGGAAGAAACTGTCCTCTTTTGGGGATAAAACAGGTATTTGTGGGTGAAAAGGTCCTATTTGAAGGGGGAAACCTGGTATTTCTTGGAGAAGATTTGATATATTTGGGAGAAATGTGGCATGTCTGGAAGAATCTGTCCTCTTTTGGGGATAAAAGAGGTATTTGTGGGTGAAAAGTTCCTATTTGAAGGGGGAAACCTGGTATTTCTTGGAGAAGATGTGATATATTTGGGAGAAATCTGTCCTTTCTGGAAGAAACTGTCCTCTTTTGGGGATAAAACAGGTATCTGTTGGTGAAAAGGTCCTATTTGAAGGGGGAAAGCTGGTATTTCTTGGAGAAGATGTGATATATTTGGGAGAAATGTGGCATTTCTGGAAGAAACTGTCCTATTTTGGGGATAAAAGAGGTATGTGTGGGTGAAAAGGTCCTATTTGAAGGAGGAAAGCTGGTATTTCTTGGAGAAGATGTGATCTATTTGGGTGAAATGTGGCATTTCTGGAAGAAACTTTCCTATTTTGGGGATAAAAGAGGTATTTGTTGGTGATAAGGTCCTATTTCCAGGGGGAAACGTGGTATTTCTTGGAGAAGATGTGATATATTTGGGAGAAATGTGGCATTTCTGGAAGAAACTGTCCTATTTTGGGGATAAAACAGGTATTTGTGGGTGAGAAGGTCCTATTTGAAGGGGGAAAGCTGGTATTTCTAGGAGGAGATGTGATATATTTGGGAGAAATGTGGCATTTCTGGAAGAAACTGTCCTATTTTGGGGATAAATGAGGAATTTTTGGGCGAAAAGGTCCTATTTGAAGGGGGAACCCTGGTATTTCATGGAGAAGATGTGATATATATGTGAGAAATGTGGCCTTTCTGGAAGAAAATGTCCTATTTGAGTGATAAAAGAGGTATTTGTGGGTGAAAAGGTCCTATTTGAAGGGGGAAAGCTGGTAGTTTTACCTCTTTTATTCCCCAAAATAGAACAGTTTCTTCCAGTAAGGCCACATTTCTCCCAAATATATCACTTCTTCTCCAAGAAATACCAGCTTTCCCCCTTCAAATCGGACCGTTTCACCCGCAAATACCTCTTTTATCCCCAAAATAGGACAGTTTCTGCCATACATGCCATATTTCTCCCAAATATACCACATTTTCTCCATGAAATACCAGATTTCCCCCTTCAAATAGGACCTTTTCACCCAAAAATACCTGTTTTATCCCCAAAAGAGGACAGTTTCTTCCAGAAAGGCCACATTTCTCCCAAACATATCACATCTCCTCCAAGAAATACCAGGTTTCCCCCTTCAAATAGGACCTTTTCACCCACAAAAAATTCTTTTATCCCCAAAATAGGACAGTTTCTGCCAGAAATGCCTGATTTTTCCCAAATATATCACATCTTCTCCAAGAAATACCAGGTTTCCCCCTTCAAATAGGACCTTTTCAACCACAAATACCTCTTTTATCCCTCAAATAGGTCAGTTTCTTCCAGACATACCAGATTTCTCCCAAATAGATCTCATCTCCTCCAAGAAATACCAGGATTCCTCCTGAAATAGGACCTTTTCTCCCACAAATACCAGCCTTCTCCCCCCAAACAGGACAGTTTCTTCCAGAAATGCCACATTTCTCCCAAACATATCACATCTTCTCCAAGAAATACCAGCTTTCCCCCTTCAAATACGACCTTTTCACCCACAAATACCTCTTTTATCCCCAAAAGAGGACAGTTTCTTCCAGAAAGGCCACATTTCTCCCAAATATATCACATCTTCTCCAAGAAATACCAGCTTTCCCCCTTCAAATAGGACCTTTTCACCCGCTAATAGCAGGCTTCTTCCCCCCAAATAGGACAGTTTCTTCCTGAAATGCCACATTTCTCCCAAATAGATCACATCTTCTCCAAGAAATACCACGTTTCCCCCTTCAAATAGGACCTTTTCACCCACAAATACCTGTTTTATCCCCAAAAGAGGACAGTTTGTTCCAGACATGCCACATTTCTCCCAAATATATCACATCTCCTCCAAGAAATACCACTTTTCCCCCTTCAAATAGGACCTTTTCTCCCACAAATACCTGTTTTATGTACAAAACAGGACACTTTCTTCCAGAAATGCCACATTTCTCCCAAATATAATCACATCTTCTCCAAGAAATACCAGGTTTCCCCCTTCAAATAGGACCTTTTCACCCACAAATACCTCTTTTATCCCCAAAAGAGGACAGTTTCTTCCAGAAAGGCCACATTTCTCCCAAATATATCACATCTTCTCCAAGAAATACCAGGTTTCCCCCTTCAAATAGGACCTTTTCAACCACTAATACCTCTTTTATCCCCAAAAGAGGACAGCTTCTTCCAGAAATGCCACATTTCTACCAAATATATCACATCTTCTCCAAGAAATACCAGGTTTTCCCAAGGAAATAGGACCTTTTCACCCACAAATACCTGTTCTATCCCCATAAGAGGAGAGTTTCTTCCAGAAATGCCACATTTCTCCCAAATATATCACATCTTCTCCAAGAAATGCCAGGATTCCTCCTGAAATAGGACCTTTTCACCCACAAATACATCTTTTATCCCCAAAAGAGGACAGTTTCTTCCAGAAAGGCCACATTTCTCCCAAATATATCACATCTTCTCCAAGAAATACCAGCTTTCCCCCTTCAAATAGGAACTTTTCAACCACAAATACCTCTTTTATCCCCAAAAGAGGACAGTTTCTTCAAGAAATGCCACATTTCTCCCAAATATATCACATCTTCTCCAAGAAATACCAGCTTTCCCCCTTCAAATTGGACCTTTTCACCCACTAATAGCAGGCTTCTCCCCCAAATAGGACAGTTTCTTGCAGAAATGCCACATTTCTACCAAATAGATCACATCTCCTCCAAGAAATACCAGCTTTCCCCCTTCAAATAGGACCTTCTCACCCACAAATACCTCTTTTATCCCCAAAAGAGGACACTTTCTTCCAGAAATGCCACATTTCTCCCAAATATATCACATCTTCTTCAAGAAATAACAGCTTTCCCCCTTTAAATAGGACCTTTTCACCCACAAATACCTGTTTTATCCCCAAAAGAGGACACTTTCTTCCAGAAATGCCAAATTTCTCCCAAATATATCACATCTTCTCCAAGAAATACCAGGTTTCCCCCTTCAAATAGGACCTTTTCACCCACAAATACCTCTTTTATCCCCAAAAGAGGACAGTTTCTTCCGGAAATTCCACATTTCTCCCAAACATATCACATCTCCTCCAAGAAATACCAGGATTCCTCCTGAAATAGGAACTTTTCACCCACAAATACCACCCTTCTCCCCCCAAATAGGACAGTTTCTTCCAGAAAGGCCACATTTCTCCCAAATATATCACATCTTCTCCAAGAAATACCAGGTTTCCCCCTTCAAATAGGACCTTTTCACCCACAAATACCTGTTCTATCGCCATAAGAGGACAGTTTCTTCCAGAAATGCCACATTTCTCCCAAATATATCACATCTTCTCCAAGAAATACCAGGATTCCCCCTTCAAATAGGACCTTTTCACCCACAAATACCTCTTTTATCCCCAAAAGAGGACAGTTTCTTCCAGACATGCCACATTTCTCCAAAATATATCACATCTTCTCCAAGAAATACCAGGTTTCCCCCTTCAAATAGGACCTTCTCACCCACAAATACCTCTTTTATCCCCCAAATAGGACAGTTTCTTCCAGACATGCCACATTTCTCCCAAATATATCACATCTTCTCCAAGAAATACCAGGGTTCCCCCTTCAAATAGGAACTTTTCTCCCACAAATACCTCTTATATCCCCAAAATAGGACAGTTTCTTCCAGAAATGCCACATTTCTCCCAAATATATCACAACTCCTCCAAGAAATACCAGGTTTCCCCCTTCAATTAGGAACTTTTCTCCATGAAATACCTCTTTTATCCCCAAAAGTGGACAGTTTCTTCCAGAAAGGCCACATTTCTCCCAAATATATCACATCTTCTCCAAGAAATACCAGGTTTCCCCCTTCAAATAGGACCTTTTCAACCACTAATACCTCTTTTATCCCCAAAAGAGGACAGTTTCTTCCAAAATGCCACATTTCTCCCAAATATATCACATCTCCAAGAAATGCCAGGATTCATCCTGAAATAGGACCTTATCACCCAAAACTACCAGCCTTCTTCCCCCAAATTGGACATTTTCTTCCAGAAAGGCCACATTTCTCCCAAATATATCACATCTTCTCCAAGAAACGCCAGGATTCCTCCTGAAATAGGACCTTCTCACCGAAAACTACCAGCCTTCTCCCCCCAAATTGGACTTTTTCTTCCAGACATGCCACATTTCTCCAAAATATATCACCTCTTCTCCAAGAATTACCAGGTTTCCCCCTTCAAATAGGACCTTTTCACCCACAAAGACCTCTTTTATCCCCAAAAGAGGACAGTTTCTTCCAGAAAGGCCACATTTCTCCCAAATATATCACATCTTCTCCAAGAAATAACAGGTTTCCCCCTTCAAATACAACGTTTTCTCCACAAATACCTGTTTTATCCCCCAAATAGGACAGTTTCTTCCAGACATGCCACATTTCTCCCAAATATACCACATCTTCTCCAAGAAATACCAGCTTTCCCCCTTCAAATAGGACCTTTTCACCCACAAGTACCTGTTTTATCCCCAAAAGAGGTCATTTTCTTCCAGAAATGCCACATTTCACCCAAATAGATCACATCTTCTCCAAGAAATACCAGGATTCCTCCTGAAATAGGACCTTTTCACCCACAAATACCACTTTTATCCCCAGAAGAGGACAGTTTCTTCCAGAAATGCCACATTTCTCCCAAATATATCACATCTTCTCCAAGAAATACCAGGTTTCCCCCTTCAAATAGGACCTTTTCACCCACAAATACCTCTTTTATCCCCAAAAGAGGACAGTTTCTCCCAGAAATGCCACATTTCTCCCAAACATATCACATCTTCTCATAGAATCACCAGGTTTCCCCCTTCAAATAGGACCTTTTCACCCAAAAAAAAATTCTTTAAATCCCCAAAATAGGACAGTTTCTGCCAGAAATGCCTGATTTCTCCCAAATATATCACATCTTCTCCAAGAAATACCACGTTTCCCCCCTTCAAATACGACACTTTAACCCACAAATACCTCTTTTATCCCTCAAATAGGACAGTTTCTTCCAGACATGCCACATTTCTCCCTAATATATCACATCTTCTCCAAGAAATACCAGGATTCCTCCTGAAATAGGACATTTCTCGCTCAAATACCAGCCCTTTCCCCCCAAATAGGACAGATTCTTCCTGACATGCCACATTTCTCCCAAATATATCACATCTTCTCCAAGAAATACCACGTTTCCCCTTTCAAATAGTCCCTTATCACCCACAAATACCACTTTTATCCCCAAAATAGGACAGTTTCTGCCAGAAAGGCCACATTTCTCCCAAACATATCACATCTTCTCCAAGAAATACCACTTTTCCCCCTTCAAATAGGACCTTTTCACCCACAAAAAATTCTTTTATCCCCAAAATAGGACAGTCTCTTCAGACATGCCACATTTCTCCCAAATATATCACATCTTCTCCAAGAAATACCAGCTTTCCCCCTTCAAATAGGACCTTTTTACCCAAAAATACCTGTTTCATCCCAAAAGAGGACAGTTTCTTCCAGAAATGCCACATTTCTCCCAAATATACCACATCTTCTCCAAGAAATACCAGGTTTCCCCCTTCAAATAGGACCTTTTCACCCACAAATACCTGTATCATCCCTCAGATAGGACATTTTCTTCCAGAAAGGCCACATTTCTCCCAAATATATCACATCTTCTCCAAGAAATACCACGTTTCCCCCTTCATATAGGACCTTTTCACCCACAAATACCTCTTTTATCCCCAAAAGAGGACAGTTTCTTCCAGAAAGGCCATATTTCTCCCAAATAGATCACATCTTCTCCAAGAAACGCCAGGTTTCCCCCTTCAAATAGGACCTTTTCACCCACAAATACCTCTTTTATCCCCAAAAGAGGACAGTTTCTGCCAGAAAGGCCACATTTCTCCAAATATATCACATCTTCTCCAAGAAATACCAGGTTTCCCCTTCAAATAGGACCTTATCACCCACAAATACCTCTTTTATCCCCAAAATAGGACAGTTTCTTCCAGAAATGCCACATTTCTCCCAAATATATCACATCTTCTCCAAGAAATACCAGGTTTTCCCCTGGAAATAGGACCTTCTCTCCGAAAACTAACAACCTTCTCCCCCCAAATTGGACATTTTCTTCCAGAAATGCCAAATTTCTCCCAAATATATCACATTTTCTCCATGAAATACAGCTTTCCCCAGGAAATAGGACCTTTTCACCCACAAATACCTGTTTTATCCCCCAAATAGGACAGTTTCTTCCAGAAAGGCCTCATTTCTCCAAATATATCACATCTTCTCCAAGAAATACCAGGATTCCCCCTTCAAATAGGACCTTTTCACCCACAAATACCTCTTTATCCCTCAAATAGGACAGTTTCTTCCAGACATGCCACATTTCTCCCAAATATATCACATCTTCTCCAAGAAATACCTGCTTTCCCCCTTCAAATAGGACCTTTTCTGCCACAAATACCAGACTTCTCCCCCCAAATAGGACAGTTTCTTCCAGAAATGGCACATTTCTCCCAAACATATCACATCTTCTCCAAGAAATACCAGCTTTCCCCCTTCAAATAGGACCTGTTCACCCACTACTAGCAGGCTTCTCCCCCAAAAGAGGACAGTTTCTTCCAGATAGGCCAGATTTCTCCCAAATAGATCACATCTTCTCCAAGAAATACCACGTTTCCCCCTGGAAATAGGACCTTTTCACCCACAAATACCTCTTTTATCCCCAAAATAGGACAGTTTCTTCCAGAAAGGCCACATTTCTCCCAAATATATCACATCTCCTTCAAGAAATACCAGCTTTCCCCCTTCAAATAGGACCTTTTCAACCACAAATACCTGTTTTATCCCCAAAACAGGACACTTTCTTCCAGAAATGCCACATTTCTCCCAAATAGATCACATTTTCTCATAGAATTACCGCGTTTCCCCCTTCAAATAGGACCTTTTCACCCACAAATACCTGTTTTATCCCCAAAAGAGGACAGTTTCTTCCAGACATGCCACATTTCTCCCAAATTATATCACATCTTCTCCAAGAAATACCAGGTTTCCCCCTTCAAATAGGACCTTTTCACCCACAAATACCTGTTTTATCCCCAAAAGAGGACAGTTTCTTCCCGAAATGCCATATTTCTCCCAAACATATCACATCTTCTCCAAGAAATACCAGGTTTCCCCCTTCAAATACGACCTTTTCACCCACAAATACCTCTTTTATCCCCAAAAGAGGACAGTTTCTTCCAGAAATGCCACATTTCTCCCAAACATATCACATCTCCTCCAAGAAATATCAGGATTCCTCCTGAAATAGGAACTTTTCTCCCACAAATACCAGCCTTCTCCCCCAAATAGGACATTTTCTTCCAGACATGCCTCATTTCTCCCAAATATATCACATCTTCTCCAAGAAATACCAGGTTTTCCCCTTCAAATAGGACCTTTTCACCCACAAATACCTGTTCTATCCCCATAAGAGGACAGTTTCTTCCAGACATGCCACATTTCTCCCAAATATATCACATCTTCTCCAAGAAATACCACGTTTCCCCCTTCAAATAGGACCTTATCCCCAAAAAAACCTCTTTTATCCCCAAAAGAGGACAGTTTCTTCCAGGAATGCCAGATTTCTCCCAAATATATCACATCTTCTCCAAGAAATAACACGTTTCCCCCTTCAAATAGGACCTTCTCACCCACAAATACCTCTTTTATCCCCAAAATAGGACAGTTTCTTCCAGACATGCCACATTTCTCCCAAATATATCACATCTTCTCCAAGAAATACCAGCTTTCCCCCTTCAAATAGGACCTTTTCACCCACAAATACCTCTTTTTATCCCCAAAATAGGACAGTTTCTTCCAGAAAGGCCACATTTCTCCCAAATATATCACAACTCCGCCAAGAAATACCAGGTTTCCCCCTTCAAATAGGACCTTCTCACCCACAAATACCTCTTTTATCCCCAAAAGTGGACAGTTTCTTCCAGAAAGGCCACATTTCTCCCAATATATCACATCTTCTCCAAGAAATACCAGGTTTCCCCCTTCAAATAGGACCTTTTCACCCACAAATACCTCTTTTATCCCCAAAATAGGACAGTTTCTTCCAGAAATGCCAGATTTCTCCCAAATATATATCATCTTCTCCAAGAAATACCAGGATTCCTCCTGAAAGAGGACCTTTTCTCCCTCAAATACCAGCCTTCTCCACCCAAATAGGACAGTTTCTTCCAGAAATGCCACATTTCTCCCAATTATACCACATCTTCTCCAAGAAATACAGGTTTCCCCCTTCAAATAGGACCTTTTCACCCACAAATACCTGTTTTATCCCCAAAAGAGGACAGTTTCTTCCAGACATGCCACATTTCTCCCAAATATATCACATCTTCTCCAAGAAATACCACGTTTTCCCCCTTCAAATAGGACCTTTTCACCCACAAATACCTCTTGAATCCCCAAAATAGGACAGTTTCTGCCAGAAAGGCCACATTTCTCCCAAATATATCACATCTTCTCCAAGAAATACCAGGTTTCCCCCTTCAAATAGGACCTTTTCACCCACAAATACCTCTTTTATCCCCAAAAGAGGACAGTTTCTTCCGGAAATGGCACATTTCTCCCAAATATATCACATCTTCTCCAAGAAATAACAGGTTCCCCCTTCAAATAGGACCTTTTCACCCACAAATACCTGTTTTATCCCCAAAAGAGGACAGTTTCTTCCGGAAATGGCACATTTCTCCCAAACATATCACATCTTCTCCAAGAAATACCACGTTTCCCCCTTCAAATAGGACCTTTTCACCCACAAATACCTCTTTTATCCCCAAAATACGACAGTTTCTTCCAGAAAGGCCACATTTCTCCCGAACATATCACATCTCCTCCAAGAAATACCAGGATTCCTCCTGAAATAGGAAATTTTCTCCCACAAATACCACCCTTCTCCCCCCAAATAGGACATTTTCTTCCAGACATGCCTCATTTCTCCCAAATATATCACATCTTCTCCAAGAAATACCAGGTTTTCCCCTGGAAATAGGACCTTTTCACCCACAAATACCTGTTCTATCCCCATAAGAGGACAGTTTCTTCCAGAAATGCCACATTTCTCCCAAATATATCACTTCTTCTCCAAGAAATACTACGTTTCCCCCTTCAAATAGGACCTTTTCCCCAAAAAAACCTCTTTTATCCCCAAAAGAGGACAGTTTCTTCCAGGAATGCCACATTTCTCCCAAATATATCACATCTTCTCATAGAATTACCAGCTTTCCCCCTTCAAATAGGACCTTCTCACCCACAAATACCTCTTTTATCCCCAAAAATAGGACAGTTTTTTCCAGACATGCCAC